>DWPV01007108.1:0-10948 GCA_018251915.1 Urbanus proteus proteus
AAAACTAGTGATAACAAGTTATCACTATTCTATCCGTCTATCGGTTCTATCAGTCAAGACCGATAGAACCGCGAGGTCTAAAGCGCCTCGAGCTCCACATACCTGATAAGTATAAGGTTAATTATTGTAACATCAACCCATTACTGTCCCACTGCTGGGCACAGGTCTCCTCTCAGTGAGAGGGATTTTTAGGCCTTAGTCCACCGCGCGAGCCAAATGCAAATTGGTAGACTTCACACACCTTTGAGAACTTTTATTTAAGGACTCTCAGATGTGCAGGTTTCCTCACGATGTTTTCCTTCACCGTAAAGCAAGTAATAATTAATTTCTCAACCTCAGACCTCAGACCCCTCGATCGAGAGGCCAAGTTTCAACCATTAGGCTATCACAGTTTGTAATAGATAGTAACATATGTACATTATTTTAAAAGACGCGTATTATGGAGTTTCTTGTGCTGCTTCTTCTCCATAGCTAAACACCTTCCGAAGTGGTGGTAGGGAAAAAACTATTGACGTTCAAAAATAATTCTTGTAAAGAATCTACTTTGAATAAAATATTTTTGGTTTGAACATAATTTATTATTAAGCAAGCATCAATGTCCCTAATATGAATTTGCTTACACAAGTTCATAGACAGTGGTTACTTACCATAAGGTGAAATGCTGACTTGTATATCAAATCAAAGAAACCTGATATTTGCGACATTAACCCACAAATAACAGCCTAGTAACATATTATAATTAACTCAATAGACGATATATTGCCTATATAGTTTATGATCAAATAGATCTGCTGATAAAGTTTGTTCAGCTCACTTTGATGTCAGTTTCGTAATAGCAGACGATTGACAGTTCGAGGTTTAGTACCACTAAACTTTAAGTCTTAATCTAGATTTCAGCCTAAAACTCAACTTCAAAGACGTATCAGATTTCATAATTACCTCGTTAGCAATGTTATCGATCGTAATGGATATAGTTAGTACCTATACGTAAACTATTTCTATTATTCATAATTTTAAATAACATCATATTTTTATGACTTTTTATAGTGTTTTTATATCTGCAGTCTACGAGGTCTATGTCATGTATTAAGGGCTATCTGTGGTCAAATTTAATTTATGGTAGGTATATTTTGGAACATTATGCTTCTACGAGATTTCATCTATCCTTCGTAGAAGAATATTAAACATGCCTTTCCTAAATGGAGGTTATTTAATAAGCGCTATTACGATTGACTTTGAGTGTAAGATCAGCAGTAACCCAACACTTCTTCGACGATGCTAGTAAAATATAAGTCTTAATCTAGGGCAGATTAAGACTTATATTCATATAACAGAGAGAATGACACTTTTCTAAGCCACGTGGGTAAAATTGGTATTAAATATATTATTCTAAAATAATTAATATACCTAATCATCAAGAACCATGCTTGGAGTTTTCCGGGAAAAACCTCAAAGATGTGTAAACTTCTACCGTCTACGTCTACCGATCTTTAATTGAGCAGTATGGTGAAATATGAGTACAATGAAAAGACTCGTGTCTGGTAGTGAGAAAATAAAAATTTGGTTATAATAATGAATTTAATCATCATGATAAAATATGTCGATTATATCATAATCATTTTTTTATATAATCAAAGTAGCAAACGAGCATGCAGCCCACCTGACGGTAAGTGGCAACTGCCGCCCGTGGGCATCTGTAATCAGCCCCATAAAAGATCAAGGTCCTACCAGGGGTTGACCACAGATGCGTTGCTACCCCTGAGGACTGAGCTGGAACGCCTCAAATAAGTATGCCTCCTTTATCACACCCTTCAGACCAGAACACAGCAGTGCTTAACACTGCTGTTATAAGGCAGAAATAGGTGTGGCGGTGGTTCCGCCGGAGTCGAACTACATAGAGTTCTACCACCTTTAAAATATCATTGCTTTTCTTATTCTGCTTATGTTTTTGCTACTGAAGTTATTTTATAACATTATTATTTATTTATTTAGGAATAAGTCTTAGAAGCAAAAGGAAGAAAGATAAGCTTGGCAGAAAAGGAAGGAGATATGCAAGCGATGATTATGTTCCTCGACATGAAGGAGTCCCTATTGATGAAGAAGTTGTATATGGTTCTTGGACTAGATCAGAATGCTTCAAGATTGAAAGAGGGCTACTTACTTTTGGGTGAGTTTTTGGCAATATATATTTAAACATGTATAATAAGATTACAGCATTTACATTACTATCTATGAACAGCGTTTAACTAAGAACTTTATTTTAGGTGGGCCAGGTGGGAAGAAATTATAGATAAAAATCAATTCAGGAAGGGTTGGACTCTCCCTGTAATTGAAGATTGTGCACGAATTATTGTAAGTTGTGTTTTAATACTTGATTTTGCTTAAAGCCATTTTTGGCCCATTATGGCCACATGATTTGTTAATTCCATATGATGACTTGCCATGCTAATACCGAGGAAATGTAGATTTTCACTGAGTTAACTTGTACAATAACTGAATTTAATTTTAGTTTAATCTAGAATATTGCAATGAATATTCAGTGTGTTAATTATAAAATTATCATTTCAAGGTTTTGTATTGTTTACGACATTACAAAGGCGACGAAAAGATCCGTAATTTTATTTGGGATCTTATTGAACCTTGTGAAAATGGTGAAGTAACAATATCAAGAAATCACAGTGGTCTTCATAATCCTGTGCCTCGCGGTAGAAACGCAAAGAAGAAGAATAGACTCAAGGATTTACCCAAGCCTAATGATACACAAAAATGGGAGGATGTCAATCATTGGAGCTCGATAGAAAAATACGATTGCGAATTGTATTTAGAAAGCAGTTATAAGAAACACTTATTTAGACATGCTAACAAGTAAGTTGAATAATCTTGTGTGATCTATTTTTAATCTATTTCTATTAGGTTTAATTGTGTTTTTACTAACTTAAATCCTACACATATTTCATGAATTACTAAATCAAATGATAAAGAAATTTCATGCCTTCTTTTCACTTTTAGAGTGTTGTTGCGAGTAAGGATGATGTATTACATAAAGCATGAAGTTATTGGAGATTATGCTACACAAATTGAAAATGGAACTCATGCCAGGTACGTAAATTCCTAATATTTTGGTTTATAAATGCAAAATGCTTAATTTTTATAAAAATGAATGTTATTAATACTGTAAAAATATTTTTAGCGCTTTAGGAATGCGTGTACCTCGAGGCGTCGACAGCGCTCCTCCACGATTGTGGTGGGACACTGAATGTGACGTATCTTTACTAGTAGGAACATATATTCACGGCTACGAGAACTATCTAGCTATGCGATCTGATCCGCAATTATGCTATGTAGATAAACTTGGACCACCAGATGATGCGGAATGCACAGATATTAAGTGAGTTTCAATGATCAACATATTTCTTTTAGATATAAGGTTATTCTAATACATTCTACTACATTTTATTTTCAAACAGTCTAAAGGTACAATAAAATTTTGAAGTATGATTTTTTATTTAGCTTAATTGAAAATAAGTACATAATACGTTACTTATTTTGACGTTTAGAAATATAAAAAATAAAGTCATGCATATTTCCTACTAACGTTAATGTTTAGTTTCCAATAGCCTTTCCGAGCTTTGGTGAAAAATACACCGCGATACCTCCACGATAATGTAACGTAACGTAATGTGATATGACACCAGGAGCGAGGAGCGCAAAGTGCGGGGGAGCGTGGTCGGCGACGAGGACTGCACGGACGAGGTGTCGAGCGGCGCGGGCGCCACGTCGCCGGCCGCGTCGCCGCGCGCCGACGACGAGCGCGCGCCCGCCACGCACCTGTGGCCCTCCATGCAGGACCTCAATACGCGTCTGCGACGCCTCATCACTGCGTACCAGCGCAACTATAAGCGCGAGGAGTTAAAGCTGCAGCAGAGAGCTAAGGTGGACATACAAAATATTTTATTTAATCTGAATTCTTTACAATTTTCTTTTTAACGTTTTAGGCACATTGTCTCAGAAACATAAATATAATTATATAAATTCTCTTTTTACTAGATGGAAAGACGAGAGCGAATGGATCAGTTGGCTAGAGATGAGGTATCTCAGTGGCGCTGGACTCGGGCCGATGAGGAAGCTTTTCGACGTACGGTCGCTTCGTACGGTGTCGAATTTGACCCCGCGACAAAAAGTCTTCGTTGGAGTCGATTCCGATCGTTGGCTCGTCTGGACTCCAAGAGCGACGATGCTCTTACAGACTACCTTAAAGCGTTTATGGCCATGTGCAAACGCCAGTGTGGACTTGCCGTGGGAGAAGCAGAACTTCCTACTCGTGCAGACTTGAAAGCCGAACCTATTGGCGAGGAGAGAGCTATTGCAACTTTGGAGAGGTAAGTTTTTGGAAACTGTTTACCTAATAATAAATTACATATAAAGATTCACTTCCTTCCTAGCAGTACGATTTTCTGTGTGAATAAATAGGTATCTTCCACCGCTATGGATATCCATGTTCATTTGTACGTACAGTAGAATCTCAATTAAGCAGATCAATTAAAACTAGTGGTAGTTCGGACAATCCAAAGTTGTTTAAACAAAACAATAAATTGAGCAAGGAATTGTAGCCTCAAAAAGTCGCTCAACTGTTGATGCTGGTGTTGACTTAATGCAACACATTTTTGATACTTGGGAGCATGCACATGATGCCAAAGGTGTATTCTGTGATTTGTCCATTTGGCATTTCATGTGTAAAACTTTAAAATCTTCTGCATGAGATGGTCCTTGATATGCATCCTCAGTTTCAGTCTCTCCTCCATCTTCATTCTCGTAACTTTTTAAATTGTCAATGATTTCTTCATCAGTTAGATTTGCAATCCAGGGTCTTCTTTAACGCATTCCAGCCACACTCAGAGTAAATAGTGGGAAGGGCTTTTAAACCAAGTGTTTAGGTGGCTTGTTGCATGATACAAAATTTTAAAATCAGTAGTTAAGGCTGTGACTCGAGTTCGTATAATCGAGAAACTACAGTACTAGCAATGTTTTAATTTGAAATAAAGTATTTACATGGTGCGGTAAGAACACCCTGGCAGAGTTGATGACGATAATAACAAAAATCAATTTAATATTTTATCTGCAGTTTTGTTTCTGTCTTTGGTAATAAAAAAAATATTTCATATTATTATTACAGAATCGATCTTTTGCGAGTGTTACGCGAAGAAGTAGCGCCACATCCCGCGCTGGACGCTCGTTTAGCACTTTGCGAGCGCTCCCTCGACACACCGCCGTGGTGGCAGCCTGCGAGACATGACAAGCAACTGGTATTAGGAGTATGCAAGTAAGCTATGTTACAATTTTACTATATTTTTCACTATATTAAAAGATTAGGAATAATCAAATGTTTATAACAAAGGATATTTAATTAACTAAATTGTGCAAGAAATAACTTTTTTTTTTAATTATACAAATATTGAAATGTTTTAATATAAAATAGAATTTCATACAAATTTTGCTCTTTGCGTCGCATCTACCTAGATAAGGCGTTCATAGTCGATATTTTATGATAACACAGATATAATCTATCATTATCGTTCTTTACTCATCACTCTAAAATAAAATAAACCTTATTTATATAATTGAATAGGATGATAACATAGTAGTACATTTCTATCACAATTTCGATGCGGAGCCTATTAAAAATAATATTTATTTTAGATTTATTCCAAAATATGGGATAAACATACCATCATACCATCTATTGCTTTTACTTTTATGTTATTATTGATTATTAATACCATTTTTATTATTGCAGGCATGGATTGGGTGATACATATAATAAGCTATTTTGTGATCCAAAACTGCCTTTCGCCGAATGTGCCAGTAAATGGTACGCTAAATATGCATCAAAAAGCGAGGCGCAAAAGGTGTCCTCTGATGAAGACGAGAAATCTACAGAAGCCCCTGAAACACGAATGTCGCTAAGACGCAGTAAACGTACTTCGAATGTGTGTGACCGCGATAATGAGGAAGATACGGACGCCCTTTCCGAACTGGAGACCTTGGCCAAGTTGGGCAGAATAGAAGAATCTCTGTCACCAAAACATTGGTTTTCTGAACGCGCACTGGAAACCAGGCTGCATCACATCGCGCATGCCGTTCAAAATTGCGAATGGCCCGCCGCGTCCACTTCGAAGGCGGTCGAGAGCAGCGGCACCCAACGGGACGCGTCGGAGGAGCGCAGACAGACACAGAAACGTCACATCGCGATCGACGTGGAGACGGAACGCGCCAAGTTGCACGCGCTGTTATCCTCGCCGCAAGCTGCTCACTCGGCGCATACGAGCGCGCGAGACCCGCATCGTTCGGAGCGCGACGACGCGTCCAGTGACTCAGGGTCACGTCGCTCTACGCCCGCGCCGCCGCCCGCCCACCAGCGGCCGGCGCCGTCGCCCGCGCCCGCCTCGTCGCCTGCGCCCGCAGCGAACCTGGGACCCGTAGATCTCTCCGCGCCGCTCGACCTCAGCGAGGCGCAGGACTTCTCCATGGGCCGACGCACCCCGCACGCGCTACCAGCGCCTCATCCTCCACATACGCCCGACGCTACATCGCCAGCACCCTCTAGGAGCAGACTAGATGATACCCTCACGAAACTCATGAAGAGGAAGAATGTGGTGAGTGTAATATGTGAACATAATAGTGGTATGATATAAAATGTTACTTATGATCTTTACTCGAATTTATTTGTCAAATCATATAACAATGTGAATTTGTGTACTAGTTTTTCAATCCAAAGGTTGATAGCTCGGTTACAATTTAATGTCAGCTATTTACCTATAAGTACTGTGCCCTCTTAATCAAGTGATTTCTAGCTATGTATTTCAAATGTTTAGTTCATTGTTTCAAGACTACCTGTGTTTCTTTATTTTTCTAAAACAGTTGATAATGGTCTTATTACCACTAAAGTTTAATCGTTATTTGTTTCAGCCGGCACCAGAACAGATAGTTGGAAAAGAGAAAAAAAGAAAGAAGTTAGATGAAATAGTTTTAGGTTTGTCAGCTGCTAAAGGAAGGAGTCCAAGTTCCTCCGCTCCCCAGGAAACCCCTCGTAGTAGCCGTTCGTCTATTCTTCCTGAAGTAACAGTGACACCCGCAGTTGCTCCAAGTTCTTCTAACACAACACCAGTACAAAAACCGTTCTCAGTGACAGTTACAAATGTACCATCACCTCATGCCTCTTGCAAGGAATTATCATCATTCTTACAGCAATCTCTAGAACAAAACAAGGGTCAAAAAAGCTCGGTATCATCTATGCCAATAAAATCATACTCTCATGAAGCCAAAGTTAATAAATGGCTTGCAGAACAAACAACTATGGATTCTCGTCGTCGAGGCTTGACGCCTAGGCTTGCACCCGACGAACATGTACCAGTCGTACACCGTGTTACTGGCAAGCGCATTATCGGACACAAAGCACCTCAATTAAAACATTTGGCACAATGGATCGCAGAAAATCCAATGTATGACATAGACTCGAAATGGACGGAAGGAATTAAAGAGCATGTTAAATTGCCCCAAGATGTACGTAGTCAAAGACATTCTCCTATGCAGTCCACAAGCAATATGACTGAACGTAAAAAGGGACGTCCGCCTACTCTTGATTCACCGTCGGCAAATGTTTTATCATCAAATCCACATTTAAATCAAAATTTAGCTGGTTTGAATCCTGCTCTATTAGCCAGCCTCTCAAGTTTGAGTGCATTTGATCCCAAAACTTTGGCTGCAACTCTATCCAACTTAACAGGTTTTGATCCAAAACTGTTGTCAAGCTTAAGCAGTTTTGACCCAAAAAGTAATCCTTTACTTAATTCATTTAGTAGCATGCCTAATTTATTAGGTAATATGAGTGGTGGAAATATTTTTGCTAATTTAGCCGGCTTAGGGTTACCAGGATTTTCCTCCCTTGATATGAATAGTCTTAGTGGTACCAGTTCAGCCGGAGATACTAAATCAAAAACGAGAAAACCATCAGATGCTGGATCAACTTCCAGTTCAAAATCTCAAGCTAATTCACAATTTCCTTTTATGTTTCCTAATCCTAATATGTTATATCCCCAATTAGGACTTAGTGGACTATCACCTTTTGGTGTACATTCTGGAATGTCTTCAGCTTATGACGCCTTGGGACTTTTAACTAGCAACTTGGCTGCAAGTTCCAGCTCAACTACTTTACATAGTCATAGCTCACGTAGTAACACGAAAACAACCACACCTCGATCTTCAACAGTTGTTACTAATTCGGCTTCTTCTAGGCAACAAAAAGTGTCAGATCGACAAAGCCATTTACCTCAAATTTTGTTACCTCCAGATCCATATTTATTAGAATCACTTTCGAAACAAACTCTAGGATATGATTCTAGTATTAAAACTGATAAAAGATCGCGAGACATTGAAGGCACTGAAAATACTGCAACTGATTTATCTAAAGCAGATAAAAAGAAAAATCCCTATGACCCATTAAGACCTCAAATGCCTCCTGAATTTGCAGCAGTTCAAGAAAAGTTGTTGAAAGGAGATAAGAAAGACATTGATATTAGCAAAATGTTGCTAGAACAAATGGCATCAGGAGCTTTAAGTGCGAGTCTTGTCAGTTCTAATGAAGGAAAGAAAGCAAAAGATGCAGAAAAGGAATACGATAAATTGAGTAAAGGATCTGATTATATATCAAGAATGACAAGTGAAGATTCAACATTAAAAAGAACAATTGATGAAATAAGTAGTGAACCAGAAAATTTAGCAATTCAGTCATCAGCAAAAAAAATGAAAGAAAGTCCCGATAATTTGATGTCAAATATAGACAAACAATCAGATCCATCTACAAATACAGGAGAAATGGATCTAGAAGATTTAATAGCTCCATCGACAGTCATTAAAACTGGCATGAAAGCAAGTGATTTTGAAATGAACCGTTCCAACGAATCTGCTTCACCTTTGATATTAACAACTACTGATAGGGATAGAGATGATAAATCACAGCAGCGACTCATTAGCCCCAATAATGATGTGCAAACTGGTTTAGACAATTTACAAAGCATTGACTGTTCTAGTAATACTGATATTGAAACAAAGGACGATTCCATTTCAGATGATGTCAATAATATGTCAGGAGAAGCAGTATCATCGGCTGATAGTGGAAGAAGAGGTATTAGAAAGAAAGGTCGTAAATCTTCAGAAGAGATGCCAGCCGGCCCAAGACGCGAATTAAGATCTAGTTCAGGAAGACAGTCAACTGATGTCTCCACGAACCATTGAGTTATCTGTAAATAATTGAGGAATAAAATACTGCCTCAAAGTGACTTACACAAAACAATACACGCATTGTATTGGCCAATGACAACAAATTTATGACTAATTATAAAGTATTTCAGTTCACAATCTGAAATCAGCATGTTGAATGAATTTTAAAAGGTTGGGATAGTTAAAAACTTTAATAAGATAAGTTTTTAATACCTTACGCAATAAAACTTCTGACCAATTCATTTTTAATATAAATGAATGTTAAAAATACGCGAAAAAAATCTTGAAATAGAGGCTTTTATATAACTTTAGTTAATGAGTATTCCATCAGGCCTAGACGTAATATATCAGCCTGAACTGGCTTTTTCAATAATATAAGATTAATCTTATATAACCTTTGGGACACAAAGAATTTAGTGAAAGTAATTCGAAATAAAATCTTTTCGTTTCTGTTATCTGTAACGGACAAAATGAAATAAGAAATAATATAAAGAGACTCATTTGGTCGCATTTAATTGATGACCATTCCTCAGTTCCCATTTCTCTTGGTCTGAAGGAAGAAAATGCGTAAACATTTAAAGGAAATATTATAAGTGTAAAAAGTTTCTGTATCCAATGTTAATCAAGAGAATAAGTAGCTTAAGCATAAATTGTTATTTTACTTTATGTATTTTTTATACCAGAAGACTGGGTACTATACTACACATTAATTTAATTGGCCTGCAATTAATCATTTTCATAACTTGAGGTCATAATTTTATTTGACTAAATATTATATTTATTTTATATTTGAAGCGGAGTCGCCGGCAGACTACATTTGATTATTAATGTTTAAAATGAGACATCTTTTTTATACATGTATACTTAAAGGATATGTTAGTCCTATCATGCAAAATAATTGTGTATTTATCGTTATAGATAAAATTAGAAGTATTGACGATTTGATTTGGGATCTCTTGCAATTGCAAAACCGATAGCATAATCCGAAGGTCACTAGGTCTGTTTTCCATTTACCTCTTTTTGACTATTATTTTTAACCTTTAGATGTAAGTTTTAATAATAATGATGCTATTATAATGAAATTCATATTTTTTCTGTAGTAGAAATTCAAGATGTGAATCTGATGTTAGTTTTATATTTCAGTTCTCCATATAAAATAATGAAGTTTTTAAATTAAGTCGTATGCTGAATGTGATAAAATAATTTATTACATGTATTCTTTTTTTGCATTGCTGTATTGAAAAATAAAATTGTATTGTAGATATTAAATGTGACAAATGATTAAAATAAAACATGAAAACATAATATAATGGACAATTTTCTTGTAATAAATATTTTTTGTTTCCTATCATTAATAAATTATAAGACCTTAATAATCAATACACAATAATTAAAAATAAATGAGCCAGATTGTGCCCAATGGAAGTATAGTCGAACCAACTTTTCTGTGAAATGAAGGGAGTCGCCACCGTTGTTTCAGTGTTGCTAGTTAGCTTTGGTTTGCATTAAATTAAGGAAACAGTAGCTTATATTGTAATAGTAAAAAAATATAGCACTTGATAAAAATGTTCTGCTCGTAATTAAAACGCTTGAACTCTTAAACGCTATATTAATATACTATTATTAGTATAGTATATACTATACTAAAAAAAAACAAAATATGAGTATGTTT
>DWPV01007109.1:0-10948 GCA_018251915.1 Urbanus proteus proteus
ATCTAATTAAAAGGCAAACATAGGTTCGCGCGTCTGAAGTATGGAACGGGTGAATCTTGATTATATATAAATCTCTGCAATTAAGTAAGTAAAAGTTTAATACTTACCTACAAAACTTCAAATATCGCCAATCTCGGCTATTCCACTGATGCCTAGTAATGTCCTTTTTTATATAATACCCTCTACTTATATATGTATAATTTCTGACTTAATTACAATATAGTTATTGGTATGATAATTTAATTAATAAAAGAACCTCATATAAATAAATAAAAATGCGGAAAAAACGTAATTGCGTTATTACTGAATTCGTTCGATATCTAATTACGACGCAATTTTTCCGTGCATTCATTTGTTTTGAAATGTTTCTTTCGCTATTATAGCACAGTTGGCGGCCAGTGTTACGGCCATATATGTGCCAGACTGGTAGTAAATTTAACTATGTTCAACCAAATTTATGCTTATAAATTTACCAGTTCATCATGTTTTTAATGAAAAATATATTATTTTAATACCATTAATTAAATTCCTATTAATTTTTTACATGTATAATTAGACTCCATTCATATTTACCTTTACATACATGGATATTAGTGTTTAAGTTACACGACCAAGAGTAAATAATAATCTATGTAACAGATTTTATTAATAATCAATTAAAAATAAGTGATTAGAACAGATTGTTAATAATCTATGTATTTCGAAGAAAGTGAATAATAATGCAATGGCTTAAAATTATTCTTAAAATGTTTTAAATTTTCAGATATCAACCGCACGCCGGTCCTAACACTGCGTATACGGCATACTACGCGCACAGATAATCTAAGGTTAAGAAGTGTAATGAAAAAGGTTTGTGATATAGTAGTACTGTACAGACAACACCCGGTTGAAAGGTGACATGGAGTTCTGCGATGATCCGTAGTATAAATAATTACTTAATTATTCGATTTCCTGTTTTGAGTTGTCAACTGAATTCATCGTGAGACGGAATTATACCTTTGCTTGCTTTTTCTAATTCTCATACTCAATTTTATTTGAAGATTGTTTATCACAGTTTTTGCTAGAAGTCTATGGAACTTGTAAAAGTTTTATTATTATGTTTAATTTTATTTGGATAATACATTGGCCAAATTTAGTCTTGATAAAAATTACAAAACAAACGAAGTTAAGAAATGTGTAAATTATGTTAAAAGATTATAATTTATTATATTAACTGTACTGATATGTTAAATGTCTAATTGCAATTTATTTAGCTTGTATGTCATACCTTTTGGACGATGCCAGAGAAAACCAAAGATCTGAAATAGTGTTAGAATAAGTACAAATAACCAAAAATAGATTAACTTATATACCTACTTATAGTTTTATGTATAAAAACAAAAATATTTATTTATTTGACCCGCGTAATATTTCCTTTATGTTTTTTCTGTTTAGCCAGCAGGATATTGATACTCCATTAAAGTAGTTTTTTTGGAAATTTGATTACATATACCTATATTATAGTACTTTTTAAGATCCCACCTTATGGTGCCTTATTATAAAAGTTACCTTGTATGTGATTTTATTGTTTTTGTAAGAATCAAAAATATTTGAAATAATTAGTCTATATTAACCTTTGTTCATCTTTATCTAAATTTTCTAATTTGTAAACTAAAAGTAAAAAAGAATCAGTGCTATTAGAAAATCGAGAAGTATTGATTAAATTGATCTAAAAGGATTATTTAAATAATTGTATCAGGAAATGTATTTGGATATTTATTAAAATCTATTAAACAATATTCAACGCGAACAATCTTTTATTTCATCTTTACTAAAGTTATTATTCTTTTTTCTTGAATAAATTTATTCCAATAAACAAATTTATTAAAGAAAAAAAACTAAGTAAGCATAATGACATCTATTTGTAATATAAATTTATCAGAGAAGTAGATATATTTTAGATAAGGAACATAAACACTGTAATTCTATGTGCCTACAAAACTATATTACAAGATCACATTAGTAAGAAATAATACTGCATTTGTTGGGGTAGTTTTTCAATTTGTGGGGTCCTAAAGTGCGCTTTCTCCGACACCGTGTAAGTCATTACATGGTTTACAGTTGCTGAACCAGGCTCTTCGTCTTGTTCTATGACCACTCGTGACGACAATGTTTCCTCATACTCCTCTCCAACAAGTTCTGGTTCTAGATCGAATGGATCTTCAATTGGATACATAGGATATGCCATCTGGTCCATTGAACAGTAAGGTCCATAATATTCGTTGGGATTGTAAGATATTGAGTCGTAAAATGTTGGATTTGGACTAACCGTAGAGTAAGGGTGCTGCACTGGGGGAGATGTTATTTGGGTTTCATAAGGATAGTTATAATAGTTGTATCCGACATGATTATCTGTGTGGTGGACATGGTTCGCAGGTACAATTGGTGCAGATTGGAAGTGATGCTCGTGGTTTTCAGAAGCATTTCTTTTCAACTTAGTTTTTGCATCACAATCAATATACTCTGTAGAAAATACATAACAAGTTCCGTTATCCACGGGTAAACTGTCCTCGGTCACATTAATTTTCAGAACTGGCGTTCCATATATACATGAAGAATTCTTCATATCACACGCTTCTTGTAAAATTGATGTTAACTCTTTGGCTTGTTCATTGGCAGCAAATGCCAGATCGGACAAAATTTCCGGATCTGGACTGAACTCGACACCATATTTATCAGCTATCTCTTGAGCAGACATCATTTTTTCTATAGCTATATTTTGGTATTCATTGTTACATTTTATATGATTCAGTAGTTTCATTACTAACTGGGAACTATCCATCGGTGTTTCGATAGACCGCCTTTTGCGAAGTCTGTTATCTTCTCCATCTTTGTCGACATAATTTAATGCATATGAAAGAAGGTTTGTCATTTCACTTTGAATCGCCATAGTTATTTCACTTGCTACTTCTTTAATTTCTTCCAATTGTTCTTCTGGTGATTTATTCGGATTAGTTGCTTGAGCCATTAATGATACTGAGGAAGAAGGATTCAAGCTTGAGCTAGATCCGAGAAACATATCAACCCAGTCGTTAGTCGCAGTACGGAAATCTTTTATTAATACGTCGTCGGTATCCAATTTAGGATTTTCATTTTCATCATCAGGGTTTCTGATTTCTTCATTTTCGACTGACGTGTTTTTCAGAACCTCATCATAGTCGGTGGCACTACTTTCAATTTCATCAGCTTCTGATACAATTTCTATAGATTCAGTTTCATTTTTCGATGATTGTATATCAGCGTATGTTAACGAACACTAAAATATAAAATAATAGGAATTATATTAATAAATAAATCGAGGGATTAATAATATGAGGGAAATTCATTTGAAATAACTATGATATAAATCATTTTGCATATTTACCTGTATTAGAAGTGCTAAAATTAAGTAGAACGGTGCCATGTTGAAGTCGATGTGCTTCTCATATCTTGTTTCAAGTGTTTTATATATCACATTATCATTAATTAAGAAACAATTGGGTAAAAGCAATGGACATAATTATTTCACAGTTTGATAGAACATGTCTTGCCTTTAAAACATTGCACAATTTTTATTTGTAACAGCATGTATTGGTTCATAGTTTTGATGTTAAAATATAATAAATATGACTTGTAGTAAAACACAAAATACGATTCAACTATATTTTTATTTATAATTTAAACTGGTCAAATTATAATCTACATTAAATTAATTATTATACTATTAAGTATACCTAAGTAAATGAAAAACAGCAACAACAGTTACATGCAAATTTATCTCACGCCTAGATCAATCATTCATACATAAATAGTACAGAATTTTCACATTTCAGTTTTAATGAAAGATTTATTATATTTGTTTCTATTTTTTTAATTATATGAAAGATAGGTTTTTGAGTTATCATTTCGATGAAAATCGACGGTGTCAGACATGCATAAATATATTTATAAATACAATCACCAAAATACATTCAAACTCGCTACAATTTCATAGAAATATTAATTTGTGAAATCACTGTTTTGAACATAATTTTACATCATACGATCTAAGTATAACTATAGCGATGGACGTAGTTCGGGTTGTTTTGGATATGAAGGCATGATATTATTAGAAGGCATATATGCTGGAAAAGTGGGAGTTGGAAGACCCAATGGGTACGTCGGAGTATTAGGGCGTGATGCCGCGTAGGAATATTCAGGATTGTACTGGGTATTATAGTTAGTTGTGTATAGCGATTGAATAAAGGAATAAGGAACAGATGGGTATGATGATCGAGTAGAACGCGTTACTGGCATTGAATTTTGGTACTGCATTAGTGGATAGTGTTCATATTGGTACTGTGACCTAACTCGCCGAGGCGCAGAGTTTGGCGCAGGTGAAAATGCATATTCCGAATGAAATTCTGGTTCTATTGGAGAGTAATGGCGAGGCGAAGTTGGGATCGTGTTTGACTGCCTATATTGAGGTGTGACAGGAGGGGAAACGTACATTATGTAACGAGTTGGTGCTGGAGATGTATATGCAGCAGATGGAGAGGTGTAATACGTCGATTCATAGCTAAGTGGTTTCGGTGTGATGTCAGCTGAAGGGGTCAGAGTAGGAGTTACAACTGGTGCAGGTTTCTTTAACGGAGTTGGAAGTAAAGCTGAAAAAAAAACGGAATTTATTACAAAATAATATGTTACAATAAATAGTACATATTAATATATTGATCTACTTACCAGAAATCGTATCAATCATTTGATTCATGCGTTCATTCAGGGAGAGTAACTGAAATTGAGTAAACAAAAATTATAGATCCAATCAAAAGGATTAAATATAATAGAGTATTTGAATGGATACAAAAGGTAATTAAAAGACGCTATTTTTAAACAATAATTTTGTTTGGAGTAATTTAATGTGAATGATGTGACGATTTATCACAAACTGGTAAGTAATTGAAGATAATGTAAAAATTAAGTAGCTCTAATGTATGTATGTTATTTTTGAATGACAAATAAAATTATTTTGATCTTTGAAAATTGATATATATAACGATTGTAGGCACAATTTTATATGTACAAGGCCAGATTATCAAGATATAAGCATTGTATGTTAGCGTTCTGTCCTAGCTTTAAACACCTAAAATTATATTAACAATAACAAAACTTTTAAATAAGCCTAGCACAAGAACTATATACATATATCTACTGGCTGTTAAAGTTTGATCATTCATTGAATTTTGTAAGTTAGTACCAAATAAAACGTAAAAGGACTGGAATCCTTCTTTGAAGTGTGCTAATTAATTGCAGTATTGTCGCTAAATAAAGTACAATAATTTATAAAAAAATGTAAAACATATTAAACAGTTTATGAGAATATCTTACCTGCGACTGTTGCAAATCATGACAGGGAGTAGCTGCTGCATAACTGGCACTAAATATCTGAACACTTAAATTAATAATTAAAAATGTTAACATCCTTTGCCTTGTCATTACAATGAATTACGGATAGCTATGTTATTAGAACTTCTAATGTCTGAACTACCACTAACATATAGTAATCATCTAATGAGATGATATTAGTAACTTTCCTGGTATTTAAGTACAAGTAAATGATAAATCAAGTTCAGAACGTGATGTAGCTGAATAAAAGAGATGAGATTTTAATCATGAAATGATAAAAAATAATCGATAAAGACAAATTACGCATGATTACGCAAGTGATGATTCTGCTACACTGATTTATATGATAACATCTTTCTTTGGGTGCGTATCAAGGAATCTATTTATTTTTATAGAAGTGTCAGCCACAAGCGAATGAACACTTATAGGTTTGCGAGAATGATGCAGATTTTTGACGATAAATATAAACAAAGAACCTAAAAATAAACTTATATAATTAATAATGTAATATCTAAAAATTAAATACGATAAATTATTTATCTGATATAATTTAACACAAAGATTTTTATTGTTGGAGGCCAAGACTCATTTTGGGTCCTCGCCCCTAAGTGAGTAAGTAGTTTAATACAAAGTGAAAATCTCCGTGATTAATATTCTAAAGTTAATAAATAATCAAATTTTCAACGTCTACAAGCATCTCCTCTTGAATCGCATCGTCCACTCCACTTGTTACTGTAGATATGGACGTAATATTCTTCCGTTTGCTCCACTGCGTAAAAAGAATTTCCACTCCTAATAGAATGAAGGACATGACCGCTCCAAGGATAGATATCAGTATAACTGGGACCACGTCTCCAAACTTGACTCGTTCAGCTAGTAGTGCAGCTCGGCAAGGTGGAGGTTGGATCCTCAGGCGAGAGACAAGACGCTTAGCCAGCCCTGTCTCGTGAAGCCAGCGACCCGTCGATCTGAACACCTCTATCCATTGACCACGTTTCGTTGTTGTAACCCATGTCATCGTCTACAAAATTAATTGTCATAAAAATAATAACTATGTCAAGAATAAAACCAGTTCTTGTTATTTTGCATCAAAAACTTTTTTAACAGAAACCTACGAGGTACTTAACCGTTTATTAGTGACCCGTTTGTATATTGTATTGTGTAAAGATAGAATATTTTGAGAGACGCGAAAAACCAATAAAAAGGATAATTTTAAAAGGAAATAAAAAAATCAATAGTGGTTTTAGAATCATAATTTTAGGTATAGATACGGGCGCGATTCAAATTGTGCCGTTTTGATTATAATTTATTACCTCCGGGATGGTATCCACATACTGAAGTTTGCAGATCTGGTCATCAGTAAAGAACTTCATTCTTGGGTAAAGCTGATTGTATTCAGTGTGGTAAGCGGTGTTTCCTTCTTGTATAAGTTGAACACCGCGTTCAATCCCTTGATAGAACTTTGAAGTCTTCTTCTTCTTTTTTAGATATTCCAGATCATCTCTATTAGTCTCTACCTATTTGAAATATTTTATTATTATAATTTAAATATTTTTCTAATTAGTCTTCCAGTATATGCTCCGAAATCTACCAATTCACTGTTGGTAAAGTTCATATGATTATCCTTCCCACATTAGGAAGGCAACCAAGCCCAGCAATGAGATAGACAGATATGCTGGTATCAAGTATTATAAATATATAATTGTCAAGTTATTAGATATATGTACTATGTAACTTACATCGAACATTAAGTATTTCATGTAATCGTAGTCCTCGGACGATATGGCATACTTCGAATTAGCTAAAGATGTTAGCGAATTTGGGCCGTTTCTCCCAGTGCTCATGAGCGCAGATACTATTGCCGATGTGTAATACGCATGTACTAGCATAGATGATATTGATAGCACTATGAAAGTCAGGCGGCCTGATATTCCCCTTGGAACAGCGCTTGCATCTGCGGTACAAGTTGAGTTTGATTAGGTACACATACTCGTATGTAGTGAACACAGGAAAGCGGATGTATGGGAACGCATCCGTGACCAATTTCATTTCGGACTCTAATTAGTTTAACATATAAGAGTTGATAACAAAAGTGAATATTAATGTTGATATTCAGTGCTACGCTATCGATGTTTCTGGTTGGCAATACCTCAGACGGCCTGTACACTAGTTTTCTAATTCAGTCCAATAAAAATCGTAGTCTGCAGTGACTACGTCACACCTTCTTGCAAGTAGGTCGCAAGCATAGTGACATAAACGCATTCCTTCACCTCCAACTACTTGGCCATGAGCTACTGCGTCGCCAACACCGTCTCCAGAGCCAGTTTGCTGCTACAATCTTACAAACAACCGTACAAATAGACAGTTCAGGACACCTTGTTGCAAGTACGTCGCAAGCACAGTGACATAAGCGCCTTCCTTCTCCTCCGGCGACTTGGCCATGAGCCGCTGCGCCGCCGCCAGCACCGCCACCAGCGCCAGGCAGCTCCACCACACCGCCGCCGCGAACGGCTCCACGAACATGTTACTGCTGCTCTCCCGCTCCGACACGTACGTGAATCCGACGCTATTTGATATATTTTTATGAATAAAGTATGTAACATTTTATTTAGATATATAGTCGGCCACATAAATAACCTTCCATTAAATTAAGCGGTACTATAGGTGGCGAACCTTGCTAGAGCTAATTAATAGTGCTATAAGTAGGGGTGCTGTTTAATAAACACAACATATTTAAAGAAGGGCAGTCAGCCTAAAAAGAGGAAGCAAATGAGGCTATCTAATCTAATAAGGTAATTAGACAAAGATAGAATTTTGGGGATCTTCAAAGCGATGAGAATAAAAATACAGACATCCTTTTATTTTTGTACTGCACATTATTAGTACCGAAAAGGCCATATACACATGGCATAGTCGAGGCGCGTGATGCGGCTATGCAAGATGCGGAGCACGCCGCCGCCCAGCTCCGCGCGGCCCTGCTCCAGCATCAGCAGCATGCTGCTGTTGTTGATCTCAGCGCTCCACAGCTCCGTGCCGATTAACACCTCACTGAAATTTGTTCGCTCTTAACAACGTTAAATACAGCGTGAAGTACATATACTTGGCATAAACTTCATTCTTGCCACTTGTAACAAAGTCAGGTAAACTATTATCTAAAAAATGGGACACTAATGAGTATAATGATTTATTTATGTTAATGATTCAAGATACCATGGCCTCAGCTGGGAGTTGCAAAGATTAATTCTATGCTTTGAGGATTTAACACCCTTTGGACCAGTGCAAAGCACACAAAGAATGCAGCAAAGTCATAATACAATTTAACCCTTAAACGGCCGCGGATGCTGCTTCCAAACGTTTTTTTATTTTTTTTTAAGACGACAAAAAGGTGTGAAGCATTAAGCCTTTCTAGAATACCTAATACTTGCTCTATATTGGATACTTAAATAACGTATATATTTAACGTATTACAAAAATGAATCTCTAAATCTCCATAAAAATGTCAGCTGAGCAGTGGTATTTCTTGGATATTTCCTGAGCGTGAAGGTCATTTTGTAACTAACCTGGCTTTGAGTGCTTCTACGATGAGTGCAGCTGCTCCATAGGCACAGCGTATACCTGGGTCTCGCTCTGGTGTAGAAATGTCCTCCACATAGTCTTTAAATGTACCAATATACGTATCCTCGGAGTAATAACCCATCTGAAAGGAAATTTTATGATGTCCGACCAGACGTACCGATATCAATTTCGTAAATTATTACTAAAATATTTTTATGAACTGTTAGTTCTCCTTTCGTGGTTCTTATCAGGGGGCACCACATTACAGGTACATTAAAAATAAAAATAAATCAAAAATATTTTATTCGAAGTACATTCTTTACAAGAATTCTTTTAGAACGTCAATAATATTTTTTTTTCACTTCCACCACTTCGGAAGGTGTTTAGTTATGGAGAAATAGCGGCGCAAGAAACTCCATAACACACATCTTTAACATCGTCTATAGGTATTAATATTAGCGTTGCTGTGCTTGAGAGGCATGAAAAAGGTGAGACACTTATCTTATGATAATCCAGATAAGTATTTATATGTAGATATTTTAATCCTATCATAACCTAAAATATAATTATATACAATTACAAACCGGCGCAGCAATTCTTAATGGATACTGTTTTAAATGCAATCTTCGTAGAATCCTCGGTCTGTCATAAGACACACGTAATCCGTGAGCTTGAGTCCAATAGGCCCAAGGATGTAAGGATACTCCATTACTCGGATGTATAAATATATCCTCCATGTCAATATTGTTAGCATCTGATAAAATGCTTGATGATCCTAGTATAAAAATAATAAATAATTTTACTACTATCTTGAGTGAAAAATTATGATGTTTCTATTCAAAATTATATGTTACCTTTTGTTTCTTTGTTATTTTGGGCTCTAATTACCACCATATCAGCGTCATAGCGAGTTCCTGGTAGTATCTCCAGTGGTAGATTTCCCACCACCAACCATTTGTACCAATGAGAAAAGTGTTCAGCTTTAGTCTGTGTAATAACACTTGTAGTAATTACAAAAAATAGCCAAATAATCAGGCACGCTGTACAGTGAGGAAGCGCTACCAGCGATCTGGGCACTTTGCCACATGCTGGAGTTTTGGATGGCGTATTTGGTTTATAACTACTGTTTTATTTAATACTTAAAATATTTTTTAAGAATTTGGTTTATATCCAGGTAAATTTAGTTTTAAAGATATTATATTAGTTTTAAAGGTAATATAAGTCATATATGTAGTTTTGAGAAAATAAAGAATATTCATAGCCTTGACAATGTAGGTACTTATTACGTTTAGGTATACCTAATAATGAACTATGAGACTTCGTTTTTTCCTTTATTTATAGTAGCTACAACATTTTATTTATTAATGCTTTTTTAACTAGAAACAATGGATCAATCAAATATATTATAAACCACGAGATAACTTCAATACAGCCACTGTTACAAGAAAGTTCAAACAAGCAAACGTCGGGTGCCAATATTTTGTGGCTGAAGTGTAGTGTGGTTTTTCCGTGGGAATAAATACTAAACCTACCAATTAAATCAAATTGCGTACCTTTTCGAAAGTAATATTAGTCGTCTGAAAAGTCAGTACCCCTTGAAAGCGGTGTGGGTGGACGTATTGAAGAGCCGCTGAGTTGCAGGCAAATGTTACAAATAGGTCATGTTTTATAAGTTGCCGCGCGAATTTCACTTGATCTGCATACATATAATTAAAACATTTTACGATTTAAAAAAGGAATATAGAAATTGAATGTTGATTTCAACTTATGTTAACTAGTTATTTGGTTGTCTTAGATTTGTTACTGATCCCAGGTATGTGCTCGGAGTAATAAAATTTGTATAGAGTGCATCCATATTGTCAACATGTTGGTGCAAATAGTAAGAATTTTGAAAGCATATTTAAGGATCTCTAATTAGCTTACTTCGAAACTGAACGAAGACCTTCATGTAAAAAAGGTATGGTAGAGCCAAGGTGTTATTGTAGAGCTC
>DWPV01007110.1:0-10946 GCA_018251915.1 Urbanus proteus proteus
CCGGTATTTTTACTCCGGCGGCGCGCCGCCTCACCTATTTCTTCTCCATAGTATATAACAGCTGTGTTAAGCGCTGCTGTGTTCTGGTTTGGAGAGAAATCGGAATCCCACTCTCACGGAGTGGGAGTGGGATTCCGATTCCGAACGCGAATCCTCTTTACTACTTTAACGCGGATGAAACCGCGAGGATTAGCTAGTTATATTAAGTTTCAAATGGCGAATATAACGTTCGCATGAAACCATTAACGTTTAATGAAGACGACTTCTTATACATTATATAATCATCAATACTAATGTTTCGCTCAACTCAAATACCCAAATGCTATTATTATCAACATTCCATTGTTCCACCCTGACCTCATAACAAATTCACCGATGTTTATAACTTTCATTGACGTAAACTCTTCATATATGCAAATCATCGATTAGAATGCCACACACGCCATAATGCCTACCGTTAAAATGCAACGAGGATTGAATGGAAATATTATGGTGCATAAACATTTTACTATGACATAAGCAAAGGTGCATTCTTCCTAGGGCAGGGACTCGGTAGTAATTTTGTAAGATGTTGTTGATTTTCTATACTTCACACCTACTGTGAAACTAAAGCCTGTTTACGACTCTTTCTAGTATGAATGGGAACATACAACAGTTCAACTCATTCTTAGATATTTTGACTCTTTTGTAATATGGAAATAGCAGTCCGCCTGATGATAAGTATCCACTACCGCCAACATCTGTAATCAACAATGAATGAAATTAGAGTCTTACCAAGGTTCGCTACGGATGCCTTGTTACCCCTTAGAACTAAGTTAGAATATGCCTTGAATAAGTATATCTCCTTTACTACACTCTCCAAACCAGAACACAGC
Source organism: Urbanus proteus proteus (assembly GCA_018251915.1). Lineage (NCBI taxonomy): Eukaryota > Metazoa > Arthropoda > Insecta > Lepidoptera > Hesperiidae > Urbanus > Urbanus proteus. The sequence goes on from DWPV01007110.1 coordinate 876, forward strand.
AGCGCTTAACACAGCTGTTATATCCTATGGAGAAGAAATAGGTGAGGCGGCGCGCCGCCGGAGTGCGAGTGCGAGTGCGAGTGATTGAAAATGAAATTAAACATGAAACACAAACTAAATATAAAAATAAGGAACAGAAACATTATATAAATCAAAATAAAAATCAGAACCATAGTAAACTACTAGTACTAAAGTAGTATAAAATCATAATAAAAATATAAATCAAATTACACATCAAAATCAAAATCTCTACCTACTTAGGTATACCCTATTTATTATTTTATCCGAGTCTGCTCAGATAATACGTAGGTATAGTAACTAGTAAATGTGAATAATTCTTTGTTATTTATCACTTTGACCAAATTAAGAAGTTATTATTTATAATGACCAGTTATTAATCACTTTGACTGTAACATATATAGAAGAAGATGAAATGAATTGAAAAGGCTAAAATAGTGTAAATAATATTTAAGTAACCGTATTTTCTCGACTACAGAGTTTTGTGACTAAATAAATTTTAGTATTTGTAACATGGAAGATTCGCCAATACTTCGTCGGCCCTAAAGGAGAGTTTCTTACACATTTTTTGAATGTATCGAATTTAGACAAACGTATCAAAAAGTTAAAAAAAACTACCTGTTTGAAGGCGTCGCCAAAGGACCATAAGACACGCATAACGACAGGCGGTATCATCCAAAGGACCCGTCACATTGCTTCCTACCACAATAGACTTCCTATACAAAACCTTCGACACTCCTGAATATGATTACATAACAAACTCTAATTAGTATTAATTTATTCCGGACACGGTGTCACCGAGTACGGTTCAAAAATGTTAAAAGCATAAAAAAGGATCCAAAACGTCCACAACGGCGTACATAATATTATCTATATAAATAAATTAAATTGAAGTGTCTGTTCGTGATTTAAAATAACATTTTTTACTCAATGCATATAAAAGTATACTGGTTACTTTCAACGAAAATGCAATTTTTAAAAAAATGCTGTCTGTTTGACTTAGATAATTTTCTAAATGGCTCGATCGATTTTGATAGGTCTTACACTGGAAGATAGCTTAAGGTCTAAGGCGTAAAATAGGCTTTAATTTGTGAAAAAAAATCATTAGCGCGTGTCCCACGCCCATGCGCGCGCCGTCGCGAGGGAGCGAGATGAGATTTATGTTTAGATACGTTTTTTTTACTTTTTACACGCGGATGAAACCGCGGGGATCAGCTAGTCTTGAATATAAAACATTGGAACTAAAAAGTGGAATTTGTATACATCAAGTTAATATAATGAAGCTTAACTGACATGCGCGTCTAATGTAGTAAATTGCCTTATTACGATTGTTTTCTATTATGGAACCGTAAATTAAATGTGACGTGTATGGAATGTTACACAAGAATTGAATTCTAATGCTAACTTGAATATTATTAATAAGTCTGAATATTATTAAATAAATAATCATGTATTTAATTTAAAAAAAGCCGCAAATAATAATAATAAAGATTCCGATTCGTATTACATAGTAGGTACGTATCTGTAAAATATTTAATGCGTCCTAATTTAAAATGTAATTAAAATGTGTAAAAATAATAAATTAAAGTAAAATAATAAAAAGAGTATATTAAGGAAGGGGAATATTTTCTGGAATGTTTTCTATTATGAAGCGGTAAAATTATTTTAGAAAACATTGCACGTACGGTGCGTATGTACTTAAGCTTATTTAAAACAAAATGTTTTGTATATAACCATTAGTTATTTTGTGAAAAATAGACTGATGTTGTATTAAAATTAAATCATGCATTAGCAGGTTCTCAGATATTAGTATAATCTGGTAAATTATAAAAAGGCTTACATAAAAGGTATAAAGAGATTCTCAGACGGAATTATTCGAATAGACTATACAACATATAATATATGTATTAAAATAAATTCACTTATCTTGACTACTTCGAAACTTCACAACTTTAGAGTCACCGCGTTGAAACAAAAAACTAAAACGAAAGCGACGAGCGAAATCTTAATGCGTTTAATAATTAATGTAAACAGACTAAAAAGTATGCGTGTCCATAAATTAAACGAAGCGGAAAGGGTCCAACGCATATCGAGGACCTTTTAAGAAACCTGTACACTCGAATGCCATTCCTTGGTCCATAGTTAAAATGCTCAAAGAATAGCTATTCATTAGTGGGTGCGAGAATGAGAATTCTTGAGGCACTCTGAATATTCCATTGGCTGAGGGCTTGTATTGTCTTTAGAAAAATGCCTTGGTCATCGGCGCTGGTGCTAAATTATGTCACGTTGGCGACATCGACGTAAAGTAAGAGCGTAGGGGTGCCTTTTACCGGTTCCGTGCGACGGCTTCGTATCAACGGTTTTACGAAAAAAAATTAAATAATATATTTTTCTCTATTGCATTTATTTGTTTATAGATGCGACGTGTAATGATAACCTACTCTATAGTTATTTTATAATCACTTGTGAAACGCATAAACTTGAGATTGACACAAACATAAAGGTTGTAATGTTGATACACAGCTATTTTTTTTATTTCGGCGTTCTTTTCATATCTTCACAAAAGGTTTTCTTCGCAGAATTAAAACCCCAAAGTTCACTTAGCTGCTCAAATTTAAATTCGTCGAATTTATAAATCTATTTTTTTTGCAACTGAAAAAAACGTAAGAAGTTAAGTACTACTACTTAACTTAATAGATACTACTATCTATTCGTTATTCATTTTACGATTTACAAATTTTTTCGATGTGTTTTTTACTTACTGATTTCGTATTGGTCGATACCGACTGGTAACCGGCGTCTCTATGCCCGCACCCGAACACAGGATGTTCGCTCGTCGCAGCTCGTATATCCTTGTTCATTATCTAGTGATTCCATAGATTTTATTGCCATCCGTCCAGACAATGGATGGCTATAGCGCTAGAAGTTAGATTGTTTCACTCGATTATATGGCTTGTAAAACGTTGATAGCTTTTGAGATTTTATTTTAGTATTTTACAGTTGTTTTTTAAATTTTATTTGTCAAATGCTATTACGAATCATATTAGCACGTACTGTTCTTACATACATGCAATTTTTGTTGTAATATATGCAGGAAATACGATACACTAGTTCTTAATAATTTATTAGAAGTATGTTTTTTATTTCTTTGCTTGAAAAACTACCTGCAAAATTAAATTAACGATGGTAATGAATTCAGGTGAATATAGAAACATCTACCTTTGTATCCTATACGCGGAGTTTTAATATTCCTTCGGTTTCCTTATCAGCTATACCGAGAGTAATTACTCTCGTTCAGTCTTTAAATAATTAACATTCCCTGTTACTGTGTCAATGCAAAGCGCTTGAATTAAAACGACACGCAAGCATTAAGACCGTGTAAAATTATTCAGCATCCTGTCGGAAGAGGCACAAAGTTTGCACTTTGCATATTTAAATACTAGGTGATGCCTGCGGTTTTACGTGCGTTAAAGAGGCAAAAAAATATACATATTTAAAAATAGGTCTTCCACGGCGGTGGATGCATGCGAGTGGAGCGCGCGTTGATCCTGTTTCCAAAAATTATAGTACCATAAGTTACGCTTTAAACGTTTAGGTATCTTACAGTGAAAGTACCGTCAAAATCGACCCAGCCATTTAGAAGATTACCTCAGTCAAATAGACAATCCCAAAAAAAATTTTTTGTTATATGTTGGTGTCGTGTATACTTTCATATGGATTTAGTAAAAAGTTGTTATTTTGACATCACAAACAGACACATCAATTATTTATTTGTATAGAAATACTCGCCTTATCTGGCTCATCGGCGATTCCGTTCACAGATATTCTCGGGCGAAAAACGGAGCAAACTAAAGCCAAAGATTCTTCGGCTCGGCGCGCGCATTAGGACAAAATTAAGTGCGGTTATGTGTTCACCCGTCACATTAAAATGCCATCGGCTACTTCGCACCGTTTCGGTAAAAATAAAGGTCTTTTAAGCTATTGGCAGTACAATTATTCGATGAATCCCTCGCGCGTACTGTGTACCGCAAGTTACGGCGTGGCTGCCAATTTATCGTGAGGCGCTCCAATAAAGTGTGGTACACGCCACCCTTCAAATTCATGTACGCTAATTCCGACTAATACGCGTTTCGAATAAGGACCATCTTACTAATATTATAAAGCTGAAAGTTTGTGAGGATGGATGGATGGATGTTTGTTACTCTATAACTTAAGAACGGCTGAATGGATCTGGATGAAATTTGGTGCAGACATAGACATTAGTCTGGAATAACATATAGGCTACTTTTTATCCCGGGAAAATGTGCGGTTCCCGTGGGATACATTTATTTTGTTTTATCGCCGTGTCAATCTCGCGACATGTTTATTGATTTACTTTTCAAACGCTGGTGAAACCGCGGGGATCATCTAGTATTTAGATATGCTAAGTTTGATTTGATTGACGCATGAACCAAGTGTTCCATACTTGCGTGGATGCTGATCTCGACTATTTGTTTGCGAAGTAGTTAAAGTTACGAGCATTTTTGCCATAGCCTTAAACGGCTGTAATGGACTTTATTGCACGATACACGCAACTGTCGCCTTTAGTATTTCTTCTAGACATCGCATTTGCATTAGTAGTTTCTAGTTATACTAGATATTGAGAACAGGAAGCTATTAATATCATTGTCTGATGGCTTTATTGCCTTAAATTTCACTACTTATATTCACACATAATTGCTAAGTGATTAGGACGTGATAGAGAAGTGCTTAGAGCGTTTAACTCTTCATCTTATCTTAAATGAAGTGACCGCTAGTTCACTTTCGTACTTTGGAGACACAATATTTTTTCGATTCTTTTCAGGCTTTAACCTTGTCGAAAGCCTTATAAGCCATTTGATAACTAAGATGGACTGGCCACTGATCTGTACGTCTCTCCCATGGTCTGTATTAGAGTAGCGTGGTGGAGTATACTCCAGGTCTCCAATAGTTACTAGAGAGACTTGTAAAACAATGGAGTCATTACATAAATGTTGTGGCCAATTCATTAACATATTTATATTCAAATCCTCCGTAAGTGATAAGTATCTACCAAATCTTACCTTACCAAACCATAGTCTTAGGTACCAAATCTTAGTCTTAGATAAAGTCTTATAAAACAAATCCAAGACCAATATAAATAAGATAACATTTTATTCTATTAACTAATAACATTTCCACGCCGCGCGCTAGCGAAACGAGCGTCAAACCCAAAAGAGTGAGTCAGCTCATAAAAAATCATTTCCGTAGCGAGTCCATTCGTCTCGAGCATTGAGATCAATTAAAACGTAAGCGCAGTCGAGCGAGCGGTACGAGATGGAATCCCGCGGGAAGCGAGCGAGCGTGCGACAACCGCCGGGTTACGCTTCTTGAACGAAAAAATAAATCACTACTAGATTAAGTACGACAGAAGCGTCTGGACATACAAATCTATCGACAGATTAGCGACATTTTAGGCATATCATTTTTTTATTTAATTTCTTAAATATAGCACTGAGATCAATTACAACGTAAGCGCAGACGAGCGAGCGATACGAGATAGAATCGACTAGGTTACGCTTCTTGAAGGAAAAAATAAATCACTATTTGGTTGATGAAATGTGCTTAGTGAACTACTATTGAAAATATGACCATTTACCATCAGTAAACTGCATGCTCGTTTGCTACCTTCATATAATAAAAAAAAATGTAAAATGAAATTCTCGCTGAAGCTAATGTGTAGTACCTAAAATAATATTTTTTAATTATATCAAACTGTGACTGTAACTAGCTGAATGTTATAGGCTTAGTAAAAACCAACGATGCACTCATAGGCACAATTGATAGATATACCGCAGTAAGATGATTGTCTTCGATCAATCTAGTATATTCTTTGGCAGCGGTCAATGCCGTTCCCGTAACGCACCGGTTATCTGACCATCTGGCTTTACCGGATCATCGTACTTCAAATTAAGAGCTCTATTATATTCCAAATTTAAATATATGACATAGAAAACCGCATCCTGATTCTTAAAAAATGATGTAGAGGTTTATAAAATGTTTTTTTTTTTGTTTTTATCTTAGAATAATATAGGCTTTTATTTAATCACGGATTAATTTGTGGTCTATGCAATTGGGTCTACTTTTTTTTATTAAAAGTTCCAATTTTATAAAAAAAATCACTCACGGCAATTTTATCAAAATAACTTTTCAACTTTCCAATTACACTATACTTAACTTAGCTAATGGTTATTTGTAACGGTTTTTGCATTATGTAACACTTTTCAATTTTCTACTCAAATTTAGTTGCTTATCCTTAAAAGGCAATTATTATGTTCAAATCACAAGCACTATGTATGTACTATTTCTTTAACAACTTACTTAGTTAAATAAATAAACTCATCCTTAAAATCGCAATTCCAAGTAGATACCAACCTATCTACTATGCGCTATTTCCTTAACAACTTAGACTGCGTCATATCCATTCTGCTATTATAATCAATCTGAATGAATGCCACCAAGAATTCAATTTCCTGTGGCCAGTGCAGCGTGTGATGGAACCTTTACACAGGCCTACTGTAGCGTGGGTAACGGTAGAGTAATTAGTTGTACGGTAGTTGTCACATGGTATACGGAATGAATCGATGCTTATAATAAGCGATGTTTACTTATAAGCGCTTATAAATCTGGTAGCGGAGCCTTAAGTGGCTAATTGCAAGAGATCCAATAAATTAAGGCGGAGATACTACTCTTAATGAGCAGTGATAGCTTAATGGTTGAAACTTGGCTTCTCAATCAGGAGGTCCGAAGTTCAAATCCAAGGCACCTCTGATTTATGTGTGTATTAGAGTGTTTATTTATCACATACTTTAACGGTGAAGGAAAACATGTTGAAAAACCTGCACCCCCGAGAGTTCCTAAAAGTTCTCAAAAGTATGTGAAGTCTACCAATTCGCACTTGGCCAGCGCGTTGGAGTAAGGCCTAAATACTTTTCACTATGAGATGAGACTCGTGCCCAGCAGTGGGACATTAATGGGTTGCCGATGACTACTCATAATTTCAGGTATTTTAAGTTACTTTGAGCTCTGGAGTAGCACGAGCGATTGGTAGGGTGATTGTACTTATAATTTAAATTTTTGACTACTTCGGTACTGTGATAAATATACATGTCCAAATGCCATTTTTTATTAACCGGACACCGACTAGTAAACTAGAACTGTTGTAACTAGCTAGCTAGTTTATCTAGGTAACTTATATTTCAAAAGACATCAAAAAATAGATCTTAAACATTAGATTTCGTTGTTTTTTCGTGAATACTCAAGCCATTTTAGCAATGGTTTTGCGTTCTAATGTATACCTCGAATCTCTTGACCTTAATTGTATGTTCCGTTGAGTCGTCAAATCTGGCAGGTGAACCGCCTAGTGTGTAAAGAGCCTAATGTTTTGCAAGCACTTCCTAAATATAAAATTCCCTTAATCATTGCGTTATAACTCTATAATTTTATTATCTGAATCACGTTTAAGGTCACCACGGATGAGTGGGCAGTGGGTTTAATCAATGACTTTTCACTTTTCTATTGAAATAGATTTTTTGTCGTAGATTCATTTCCTTGATGTAAACACTAGTTGGTACTGAAGGTTCCTTGTTGCTGAGTAATATAAGTATGGATTTTTTGCCCGTGATTCACAGATTACAATTATAATAACTGAGGTTGTGCCGTGTGGTTGCATAGCGCCACTTCCTCTATGCCCGTGGAGGAGACGTATCGTAGGAGGCGACTAAGGGACCAAAATCGACGTAATGGGCAGCTGTGTCTTCTTGTGTATCATCTCCTAGCTCGATGGCTGCTGCTAGCAGCCTGCAGTACTATTCATGTGTTCATCGGTAGCCTCAAAAGGTTGATGATTAATATCTACAAATACTTTTTGGAACAGCGTGGACTAACAACAACGGACATAAGACTGTTTCAGATACCTTCCCGTAGCTTTTAGCTCACTAGTGAAGCATAAAATGTTTTCAGTCAGTCTTAATAACATAACTTATTAACAACATTATCAACAAGGTTTTAAGAGAAACGACCAGCGTAGCGGTTACCATTCCAGTTTGAGATGTAGTGGATTTGATCCCCGGCGAGACTTAGATTTAGTTCTGGGTTTAGATCTTTGTGTATTCGTCTTTTTATGTCCATGGCACCCACGACGCAGGAGAAAATCCTTCTGTAGGGTTATTAGTATAGAAGACGGGTTAAAAAAACAAAATTAAACTAGAAACAAGGGAATTAGAAAGCACAAAGTCAATTAAATACAATAATATCGGTATCTAGGCCCCGTTATCCAAATACTGGTATTAATCATAATCAAGCGCGATTCCCAAGCGGTCATAGATAGTGGTTAGCGAATAGCGGTCGTGAATTATTGTTGATGGTAACCAGTAATGGAATTTTAAACGGCCTTTTTATATGCCTTATACTTATTGTTAACGAGGTTTTCTGTTCACTTATACTTTAAAGGTACTATTTGATGATCGCTTACGGCCATCGCATTTATTTCTGCCTGATAGCAACATTGTAGCGCTTCCATGTTTTAGTTTGAAGCAGTGTAGTCAATTCATTTGTAATTGATTCCAAATGGTCAATGTGTTCTTGTCCCACTGCTGGGCACGGAACTTCCATCGGATTGAATGGAGTGAGTATAGTCTACCGCGCTGACCAAGCGTCAATTTGTAGAAATCATACCTTCAATAACGTTTTTATGAGCTGGAGGAGGTATCTAGATTTAAAACGTTTCCTTTACGGTTTTATCGTGCCTGGGGTTCGAACTTAACTCCAGTTGAGATGCTGAGTTTAATCATCAAGTTTTTTACTTGCTTACAGAAAATATTATTAGAAGAAATAGAGAACGAATTACAAAAGATCAGAACATATAATTAGCCCCATATAAGCTGAAGATATCACTATCTCTTACTACTACCTTTACGTATGGTATAAACCAGAACAGAATGGCGTAAAACTTCTGTTAACGTACAAATAGGTGCAGTATAGCCGCGAATTACGGAATTACCTTTGAAATGAAAACAAGCCTACATTAAATAGTAAAGCGAGGTAAATCGTGTACAAGATGTTTAAATCAGTCCAACGTAACATCTCAACAAGCCACCTTCATGTTCGTATAAGGAGAGACTCGGTACCTTTAGTACCGGAAATTCGCGATATATTCAGATAATAAGTTTACTTCGCTACACCTGAAATAAGGACGGTGTACACTTGCATACGATGGTAAGTATTTGTTTCGTTTAAGTAAAATATATATTTTAATTTGAACTGAATACACAAGTAGTGATAGCCTAATGGTTGCAACTTGGCCTCTCCATCGAGGGGACCGAAGTTCAAATTCCGGGCACGCACCACTGATTTATATGCGTATTAGTAATTAATCAATTAATTATCACTTGCTTTACGGTGAAGGAAAACATCGCGTGGAAACCTGCACACCGGAGAGTTCTTAAAAAAAAAGGTTCTCAAAGATGTGTGAAGTCTACCAATTCGCACTTGGCCAGCACGGTGAAGTAAGGTTTAAAATCCCTATCACTGAGGGGAGACCCGTGCCCAGCAGTGGGACAATAATGGGTTGACAAATACACAAGTAGTGTATATTAAAACTTTTCAGGGCTGGTTTAATTTAAGAAAAAAATAACCTTAAAAAAATCAGACATGGTCTATATTACGTCAGTATTACAACTATAAATATTAAATATACTATACATATTAAATTTTAAACTATATATATTAAAACTAATTTAATAAAAAAACCAGTCCACAAACAAAATAAAACTTACAATACAATCACTTTCTGTAGGACATACTTACAGAAGTGATCTTACAGATATGCAACGAATTCCAGTGGGCTGTCAAGCTTAGCACTATTGACTAATAATATGATGTTAAAACACAATATAAAGTACTAGTTTTCGCCCGCGGTTTCGCTCGCGCTAATGAGTACATTCGCACAAAGAGTCCGTAGGTATCAAAGTAGGTTGTAGGTATAAAAGTTACTTT
>DWPV01007111.1:0-10946 GCA_018251915.1 Urbanus proteus proteus
TTACTAATTTCATTTTCTTTTCGTTTGCGCCCTCAATTGTTTTTGAAGTTAGTTTTGCTTAAGGAATGTCAAGGGCTGCTAGTCTTTAAATTGCCACAAACATTAAGATGTTCTTAGTATTTCGTATTCGTGTATATATAATTAAATCTTCATATAAAAAAATCGGTATCTGCATGTTTGCGTCTGCAAAACTCAAAAAAGGTTTTATTAAAAAAATACTTCTATTTTAATTTTCAAAAAAGTATTGCTTTATCTTCACATTTTGTCTATCACTCACCTAATTTTATACTGCTCTCGTGTTTTCATAAATTTAATTCTTTATATATATTCAACTCATTTATATCAATATCATTTATTCGCATAATATATTATATTAACATTCGCTTTTCTATATTTTCTCCTTTTTTAAGTTTTTGACTCATGCCTACTATATGGTCTCTAAGCTAACATTCCAATAATTTCGTGTTTGTTTGTTCATAAAATGCTTAGGTATGTCCAGTACTAGATTTTGCTGCCTACCTATTTTACTCTACATGTCAGATTTGTTCTATAATTTTTGCTTTTGTAACAAGATAACATAATATTTGATTGTTGTGAAAGCAATGGCTACTCTTATTCAATACAAACTAATCATATTATTGTACCTAACTGTAAATATTTATAGATGATAAGCGTTGAATGATGTCAATGTTTGTAAATATTGCACGAGACAAAATAAACGGAGTGACAAACATTTTTGGTATAATATATTATGGCATTTCTCTGAAGGAGGTAAAATATATATATAAAGTTAACCAAACGTCTGTACTATCAATCCTTTGAAAAAAATGTTCATGAGTACAATGTCAAAAGCCAAAACTTAATACTAATATGTCTGTTATTCTTTACCAAACTGATTTCAACAAACAGTATCTATTAGACACATTAAAAGATTCACACAAGAGGGCTATATGACCTATACTCTTATAAATATTACCACATCAAATTTACAAGATGGTGGAAGGAGTAAGTAAGGAGTGCTTCGACAGGGTTCGTAAAATCACAGGTTGGAAGGGTGTGGTTGCCAGTCTACTTTCATATGAGGCGACCATCCTAATCCTCGGGATCTATGATGGACTTTTGATTTCTATCAAAAGGCATTCTTGCCTACTCTATATAAAATTGGTAACAGATGTCGAAGGCCGGCAAGACAGTTGTATTGCCGTTGTCTTGGTAAGTGTACCATCAAGGGAACTGCATGCTCCTTCGACACTTATTAAAAAAAACTGCACGACACGGGGTCAACGTACCATGTAGGTATATTTATACATACCTACATCACCTACTAATCATGCACAATTTATGTATTATTAAATACAAACATTGTAGTGTTGATAAGTGATGTCAACGGGGCTCGTAAATCGGAACTATGAGACAGTGTGGTTCAGTGTCCTCTACATTGACTGTGACTAGAGTGGCCATAGTGCATGTTATATTGCGGACGGGATGAGGATTTTTAACGAGCTTTCCTTTGGAAAGTTTGTTAAAAAGTTTTTGGTTATGTATTCTATCCCCTTTCCTATTTTCCCCAGCTGAATCCTCTTTGCTCCAAGCCAATAAAGGAAAAACCTACCTGACGTTTTGCCGACTACATAATATACCTATGTAATTGTTTACTCTCAGATACAAGGTCAGTTTGTATAACAATAAGTTACACCATCAAATTTATTCATTATAACGGAAACAACAAGATCTGTCAGGCGGCGAACACTAAAATTGTCGACCTAATAGAAATGGGTCCTACGTAAGCGACTCCGATCTTTTCTATCATTAACGTTACTTGTATTAATTTTCAATTGCATGGACACCATTATATCTTACAACGATGCAAACAGAACCCTCTGTTGTTAAATATTTTAATTTACAAAACCTCGCTGTAAAAAAGTTATAATGACATCCATATCATGACCTATTCAGGACATCCCATTCACACCACGAACCATGGTGTCACTAGCTGTGAGAGATTGCTCCCGCAACAATAAAGCAAATTAATGCCATTATAGTTGAGTAACGGATTTCGAGATATTAACTATTAAAGCGATTCGTTTAACGAATGCTCCAATGTTATTACTTTGGATATTAATTTATGGCATTTATTTAAACAAGTTTGATCGTAGTATCTTTTTTATGTTGTTATAGTGGAAACAACAAGCACATAACCTGTGATTACTATTGTCCATGGACACTGGGTCCCTACACCAGACATAGCCTCCCTGTAGAAGAACTACCAGAAATTGTTTTCAAATTCGATGGAATTATCAATGACAAGTTTGAACACCTCTAATGAGAACATAAGCCTTAGACAGCTTTCTAACTAGAACACAGCTTCTTTCATCTACGAATATATCAGAGCATAGAGCAGGATTGACCGTTACTATTACTTCTAAATGATCAGGTAAAAGAATAAATTTTATCGCCAGTTTTATAAACTAAAAATAACGGCCTTAAACTAATTACTTAATAAAAGCTAAGCAGTAATATGAAGATTGACTCGTGCCATTAGACTAATGGCACGAGTCAATCTTCATATTACAACCCGAGAATCTTCTCGCGTTCTACAACCATAAATAATAATTTAATCACGGTTGAGTCTCTGTGTCACCGGACGCAACCATCTTGGATTCTTATGGGTGTGTATATAACGAAGCTATAAATTATCATACATCAAGTAGTTTTAGATACCGAAATATTTTAGGAATATATCATCCTAAAATTAATAAGTAAATTCTATTATATTATCAAGTGTGCTTTGTACAATTGAACATCGCTACTGATAAAACGGATAGAAGAGATAACGCTAGAATCGCATTTTTAAGCAACGCAACAAATAAAAGTTCAACTGTACTAACTTTGAAAGCCTAAACATCCAATCATTTAACAATCACTGATGATATAAACGAAAGCGATGACAATCTTATGTTTAGTAACATATACTTGATTTATTAAGAAACAATGAAAATAAATCCTTAAGAACCCTAATTCACAATTCGAGTATAATAGCTATATGATGCAGCACAGATATCAGATGGTCTCCGGTAAGTTTCAATGACTATTGCCTAAAACAACGAATCATCGAAAATAATTAAGAAGATAAACGTATCAGCCACAAGGAGGAAGTACTAATAAGGAGTAATATAAGACAGAGAGGTTTCTTAAACAGACATAATGATTTATAATACGTCACAGCGTCACGGTTCGTTAACAAAATATCCGACACGAGGCGATAAAGAATTCTACTAGCAGATAACGCCTATAGCTTAGTCTTGTTCCATATCAAGATTAAGTATTCATTCGGACCGCGTCACTAATACCTATCAATCACGATAACGCTAATAGGTACATGAGAATCGAATTAAGCACGAATGCGATTACTCGTATATTTGCACAACAGCCTTTCGTCATGACTGCGACGCACGTTTTTATATTAGATATGTATAAACTTACCAAAAACACAAATGTAAATAAAGATTCATTTACAAGCAAAAGTGCAGCAAAACTGCACTTTTCAGTAGAGATCTAGAACTGATTAGATTTAAAACTAACCTTTTTCAGAAATATCTTTCTAGGAAGGATACACATACATTCGCACATTTTAAGATTTAAAGATTTAGCATATGTAATTAGTGATATAATATAAATTCAGAAAATTGTTAATAAAGGCCCAAAATGATAACAAAAGCAGTATATAACAAACAGTTTTACAAAAAATTCGATCAACATGAATTACGTATGCAAAAGACACAATACATTTATAGATCACATTTCTCATACACATAAACAATTCAGAGTGCGTTATTACATAAAGGTTTTACGTAAACCCGTTAAATACCATTGAAAGTATGATTTCTAAAGTTTAAATGAAAGTAAGTGTAACATAGCTCACGCTCTCTGATTCGGTGGATGTTTGTGTGATCATTGTTAATGTTTCAATGGCTGATGGCTGTAACGAAACGCCTTTCTATAACAAAACGCTTGATAAAATAACAGTAAAAAGTATTATTGGCCTCATTATTAGAGAAAGACAGATAAGTACTGTACATGTTATACATGTACGAATCAACTTCGTGGTATTTAATAACGCAATAAACTGATAGGTAAATGAAAATGTAACGAATCAAAGTATGTGGTTCTTCATAGGCGCTGATGAGAAATATGTAATATTTAAAACAATATTTAAAACAAGCTATTTTAAATCTTATATTACCTTCCGCATTAAAGTCTGATAGTTGGTTAGATAGTTACATTTAGATAATAGAAGTTAAGCCAACTAACTTTGGAGATAACATTTTGAACATGTCCAAACTAGTATTGGGATGCCCCAACTTGAATGACATGGGTTCATTCTACCGGGATCACGATCACCGGATGTCACATAGCAATGTTGTAATTAAACAAGTTATAGTTGATTTAAAAATAAATATATGAACAATAAGTGTAGTACTAAAAATAGTCCTAAAGGTTTAATTCAATAGTTATCCCGTATTGTGAATTAAGTCCCGAAACACAATATTCTCACGGAAATCCCTCTATTGTAGCCATGGACTGGATGCCTGGCAGCCCCTCAAATTGTATGGATGTATTTCTGTCTCGTTTCCACTCGCTATCCCACCCCATGCCATCGTGGGATAATTAAATATTTATGTCATCATAGATGGCAAGAAACATTATAGATATGCATCAACTAATTAACATTTAAGACGGCTCATTGTTTAGTGTATAATTTGGTAATATAGTGCTTAATTTGCGTGATATTATAATTTTTATAAAATTCTTATAATCACATTAGACGGTAATATTAATTATACTAATGCGAAAGAAAGTGAAAGCAGGAATTTGGACACTCACAAACAATGGTCTATTCATACAGTAGAAGATTTTAAACTAATGCGAAGAATAACAATTCAATGTAACATACCTTTTTATTTATAAAGATCCTACAATCTCAGAGACATTCCGGCAAATGATGTAAACACTATCACGAACTTAGTTAAATAAAAGATACTGGCACTAATAAAACCGTTAACGTTGACCGTTCGCTGATAATAGACACAACGGATCTAAAACACTGAACCACAGACACTGATTTAAATGCGGTTGTATTGTATTGTAATATAAGAAAACAGATAACACTTCATTATAAATAATAGACAAAGCTCGAACACGAGAAGCTTTTTCACGAACAAGCGACGTGCAGCTCCCTCGACGTCTGAATGGAGACTGCATCAGTCGGGGGCATGTCGAGGGTCGGAGGGGGGGAGCGCAGTAGGGGGCGCGCGCGTCGAACGCTCCGAGGCGTCGAACCAGCCTTGTGTCACACTCTGATATGATAACCAATGTATACAATGCTGATGATATTAGAATGAACTGACGCGACTTTCGAAAGAAAGGGAAACGCCCGCTAACACGAAGCAATTTGAAACTAGCATTCAATTTGGAATTATTTTACTTTAGTACAACACAACTCAAAATGAACCATGCACAAATAGACGAAAAATTTATACACTTACAAACTGAAATACTATTTAAAGACACATTCTCCAAATAAAAAAATAGTTATTGTAAACATGCTAGAAAAAAGATGGCATGTGTTGACAATACCACTAATAACAATAAACAATAAGGCAAGGGATCGAAATGAACGAGAAACAAAACTCTACGAAGCATAACAAGGGCGAGGGTCGGTAAAGATAGAGCTACTAGAATGGTCAGATAACATTATGCGGGATGTTTAGGACCGCTCTATTCACTACTACTGAAAAACATTCAAATAACATTTGACTTGGGGATACAATTGCATTACTGTAAACGCTATAGTCCAATAATAGTTTCGGAGATTGCGGTTAAAGTTATGTTATATTATTTTGAAATTATGGCAGCTACATGTTTCACAAACTCGCCTACCGGAAACTTAACGTAGTTTGTTTTGACAGTAAGAATTCGAGAATTTGACATTTTTAGGTTACTAAATATAAAACTTCCGTTAGTAAAACTTTCATTTATAAAATAATAAAAATATTATGAAATGTATTTCAAATTAGATGATAATCCTTAGCTCACTTAGAGAATTAAAACGCATCCAATTCTTGATGGATATTGAAGAGATGATATCTTTCCCGTTACCGTCCTTCCATGACTCGTGCCAAAGTAAACAAAAACAAAAGGCGACTGTTTCGTTACGCGTTACGTAATTAAGAAGCATATGGTCCTCACTTCAAATAGCTGGGTGGTATCGTAATAGGTTATAATTTATCTATATTTATATTATCTTTATTTAATAACATTATTATGGCAGAAGCATCACAATAGAAGTAAATGTGAAGATATGATCACGTAAAAAGTACACTCCAAAATTTTCTATTTTACAAAAGTATCAGGATTTTTTTTTGATATCATATTTTAATGTTTAATTAACATTCCGATTATCGTATTTAACAAATAATCTACAGTTAATAAACGCTGTTTAAGATATTTGTTTAACTAAACCAGCGTTCTCCCCTATGAAAGTTTTGTTGGCACGCTAAATATATCTGAAAATCGTGGATGCTTTACCCTCTCGTTACAAATACAATTTATTTCACATACAGACAGGCGTACGCAATTTATATTTATAATCCAATTTTAGACCATGCGTAGTGCGTAGGTGACTTCTTAAGTCATAAGTTTAAATTAACTTTTTAATATTACGACATTATAATAGAACTTGATTTATTTATAAAGATACGATCTTTAGGATTATTTTACTTCTCGCCTGATGAATTCAGAAAAAAATTAAAAACAAAATATGGTTTAAAATAAATAGCTTCACAAATAATGATTTTGATAGCTAATTGTATAGTTTCTTAAACAGGGATACTTTTTTTGGCAAATGTGTAATGAGTCTATAGAAAAAGATTCACCTTCATTTCATAGTAATCGTTTTACTTCATTGACTGCTGCTGAGTAGACAATGTTTGCAGGCTTAATGCAATAAAACGTACGGTCCAGTTATAAACGAAACAATATCCCGTTTTAATGAACGCACTGTCGCTGATTCACAAATGCATCGTAAATTCAAAGCGGCCAGTCAGCTGAGAAATGAGTTTTTAGTTCATGTATAATGAACTAATGAGTCTGACAAATCAAAACTCGGTTAATGCTACATTTAACATTAGAATGGCGTTGTTGGCTTAATAAGGCTGGTTGCAAATGGATATTCCAGAGCCCTAGTTTCATAACGTAGATTTTATAAGTAGTGATAATCCCTTAAGTAAATCTAGAGAATTAGATATTTAATATAGAGATAACGATATTGAAAAAAAGCATTTTTTAGATTCCCCTTTTTTCGATTCGAAACCATTCCATAAAATTCTAATTCCAAGACGTCTTTACAGAGCTTTTGCAACAAGTTTAATCCGAGTGCTGGAAGACGCTAACGGCGCACTTTTTCTTCATATACTTGACAGCATTTTTATGTCCGGAAACGTTCAACGATCTGATTCAGATTGGATAAGGATTTACTCAATCAATCGTATATCAAATCATGAAGACGAAATTATGCTGCCAAGCTGAAGTACCCTATACGAATACCATTAATGATGTGGACGAAAATAGATGACAAAACATAAAAGACAAAAGGCGTAAATCATTCAACGATATTGAGTCACGGCCATTAAGTCGTTAGTTAGAGCAACTGACGCAGATGGAATGGAACCGAAGCTGTAATAAATTAGTTAAGTCCCAGTTTCGTAGTGTCGTAGGAAAGCACGTTCTCGATTATCATTTTGTGAACAGAAGGGCGAACTCGTATCCCCTTTATGTGTGTGGTAGTCATATAGGCACTGAATGAAATTCGGAGTCATTGAATGGCGTTGCGTGGAATAAATTCGTTACTTTTTTACTTTATACCAAATGAAAATATTTTTGCAAATGCGCTAATTTTGATAAACTGACTTTAGAAGGATACAGTACGACTGTTGTAAAGATCGTGACTAGTGATATTAAAACCGCGGAAACATACATGTTTCTATGGCCTTTATTACAATTACCGTGATGAGTCGCATTAAATCGAATTCCTTCCTTATTCGTACATTAATATCCACATCCTTGTTATAATGATATTTTCATGCGAGCTCTATTAACTGTAAGCAATAAGACAGGGGTGTTACGGAAATTGATAACATTTAACGATAGAAAATGGCACATCATGCTGTTACTTAAGCCTCTTACATTGAAAGTGAGGCAATAAAAATATAACCACGCCCGTCTGCCACAAACGCCGAAGTGAGTCCGAATTCGCTAACTGTGTTACCAGGCGACACTTGGTAAGCAAACATAAAGATTTATTGGTCATCGTGTGCGGCGGATCCTTTTAACTCTGCCGCTCCAGCATGTGTTGTATCGATCACAGCGCTTTCGGTATTTCTTAGGACAGCGCAACGTCGTCTGTACGTTCAAATATATGTGACAAAGAAAATCCAATAACGGTTATTGAAATCTTTAAATGTAACTTGAGAAAGAACGTTTCGAATATTATGACCACTAATGTCTCCACTTTTTATCTCCCAGAACATGGAATCTTTTGATTGGTATCAACTTTGGATTTCCAGTCTATTACAGATGATTATCAGGCCGACAACAACTTTTAATGAAGCTTAAATTGCAAACCTATAAACGTTTTTGGGTGCACAAATCTCTTACATTCAGTTGAGCACGTTAGACTGAAATTGTGCAATCATTTCGTTAACGTAGTCCCAGAGCATCCATTTATGCAGTGGGTTTATTAAATTAAATGGAAACTTGTTGGCTGTCGAGACAGTAAGTGACAAGTGAACCGTTTAGTCGGTTAAGCTTATAATTTAGCAATTTATATCAACATAACTCGTTTGCTGCTACAAACATTTGGTATTGCCGGTCTATTGAAAGATTACCTGCTAAAGGATTAAGTTATTGAATCTAATTAATTCTTTGATCGGTTGATAATTAATTCTGCCAGTTTACCCTAACTTTATAATTAATATTGCAGTTAGATTACGAATTAATTTAATTGAAATAAGGAGTCTTGAAATAGAAACGCCTGATGTTTTCACTAATGTTTTTTTAAGACGACTAGAAATTTGCATTATCTAATGAAGTCTTTTTAGTAAACTCTTCAACAATATGGAAATACCGACTTAATTTCTTAAGTAAGATGCGCATGCAGAATGAATTTCCCGACATACGACAAGATTCATATTACGTAACATGAAATTAGGTTACTCTTCTCAAGCTTAAGACGAATAGTGCGCACTTCCCACTTAATGCAACTCTTTGAAGTCTGCCGAAGAAAATTGCCCGAGGTTATAAAGTTTCAGAAAAAGGTCCTAGAGGATGAACTTTTTACTATAATACATCCGTATCGGCGGTAATGGCGTCCTTTTGTTATGAAGCCAGGCAAAGTGCAATCCCTCTCTATGGGGATGCTAGGTGTCGTAAGAGGCTCTAAACCTGACGCCTACTGTACGTAGGGCAGCCTATAGCATGTTCGGTTCATACTTTTTACATAATAGCGCATTGTGGGAAATAATCCTGCTTTTTGCTGTTTATTTGCTCTTATTTTCTGTTTAGCCTAAAATATAGCTTTATGAGATCAATCAAATGTATGACGATGATGAATTTTTCAATGAGATTAAATGTAAACTACACAAAAGTGAAGGGCGTCTTCCAATCCAAATTAATGAGCTATGTTGATGATTGAAATAAAATTTTGTTTATGTTGTATGTTTACGAGTGTTATAACTTTGGCACACTATGCATTGATATTCTGATTCCAGAATAATTCTGAGTCCCGTCTCAACGAGGCATTTATGATTTAGGTATATGCTGGCTAATTTAGCGCACAGTAACCACGATAGAAGGAATCCGAGAAGGCTACGAATATAAAGCATTTATTATAAATTGCAATTTGAAGACCAGCTCAAAGCACCCAGAAATTAAAGCTAAATCATGTAGCCAGTATCTTCCTTTACGGTTATTATAGTCGTTTGAACTAAGGAGGTTCTACATCAAATTAACCCTTATGAGTGAAATGTGATAATATGGCCCGTTTAGAATGTACGCCGGTTTAATGTTCTTCCCTTTGGAGAACATAATAATGTTAAAATTTGCAACGACAGATAATTTTGAAATTTTCGCGGAAATATAAATACAGAACACGTATTCTCTCCAAAGAATTTCAAAGCCCTATTATGCAGAGATAAAGAATTATACAACTAACCTATTTTAAATACATAGAGATAAAGATCAAAAATCATTTGTGATAATTAGGATAATCCAAGGAGGGCTTCTTAGGGAACTAACAACCGGTCACGCATCACCCATAAGAAAATGTAAAATCTCTAAGTCCAGCTAAACATTTCCTACTGGCTGTTACGAGCAAAGAAATAAAAAGGTCACTTTGACTTGTAAATCGCGACTATTGTGCATGTCTTTTATGGAAGAATCCGACGGGAAAGGGCTGTGATTTAACGAGGATCGTTTCTTTTCATTTGTAAAGGATCTAATAAGGCTCCACGACCGCTAATATGAACGAGCGTGCTTGAGACATCTTATGTGCGTTTTGCGTGAGATTTCTTTATGTAAACCGTAGCGTATTGCGGCGGGAATTCAACGGATTCACTACGTAAAATCTATGTACTATGAAATAATAAAAGGTGCTCAGAAAATTTATGTTTCAAAATAACATCTTCTTAGTTTGACGATCCACATGGCGGAACGTACTATACCGGTCTGACGCGCAATGAGTCCCGAGTTCGATACCCGGCCAGACAGACATCTGAATGATGATTTTAGATTTCTATTCTGGGTCTGAATGTTTGTATTCGTGTATGTGTGTGTCCATGCCACCCACGACACAGGAGAAAATCCTACTGTAGGGCTATGAGTGTAGTAAA
>DWPV01007112.1:0-10945 GCA_018251915.1 Urbanus proteus proteus
CCGCAGCAGACCCATATAGTGACCGCTCCGCCATGGGGGTCGTCAAAATGCCTTATGTAAGCTGCCAAAAATGTATACAATTACAGTAATAGTGGTCTATCAGGTTAAATAAACCAACGAAAATCGCACCGCACTTACAATATTGATCATTGATTTTTTCATTACCATAATCTATATAAAAATAAACCGATAATTACCTCTTAACACATTTAACACATACTTCACCTGTCAATAAGTCTTATTATTACATATTCAAAGTTATAGAATTTCGAAAACACTGGAATGTATTTTTGGATATGCGCAAGAAGGCCTTGCTCTTTACATTGCAATGTCAATTGTGCAACAATATATCTAAACATCAATTTGATTTCTGTATTGGATAGTCCATTCTAAAATCTACTGAAAATCTAGATAGATAGGTAGTATTATCTTAATGTGATATCAATAAACAAAAACTACTGTAACAAAATCAAAAGCTTAACAGTTTTGAAAGAGAGTTGCATATTAACGATATTTATATAACAAACGAGCATGTAGCGAAAAGTGCATTTAATATGTGGATGGCAGAGACAGGAAGTCTATGTACCTATAACCATTTTCTATCTAAAGTCGATCAGATGCCTTGCCACTCCCAAAGACTATGATGACACAAAAACAGCTTGCCATTCACATCCTTCCATTAAAACACAAAAACTGCGTCAGCGCATATCTATACCTTCCTTTACGATATTCTATATTGATTTTAACCCGACCTTCTTTCTTGTCAACCCCCCTGGCGGAGTGGTAACAATACCATTTTGACACCCAGTATCCCTAAATCGTTCCCTGACCATATCATAATATATGTGAATGACGGACATGACGGTTCATATCTGAAGGCCGAATTTAGATTTCTCTTCTCAATCTAAGTGTGTATTCCTTATATGTCTCCATAGCATTCACGACACAGCTATGAGTGCAAAAAGTGTCTTTTTCATTTTTGAAACATTAATATCTACATAACTTTTATCAGAAACCTCAAAGATGGACCTTGTACCCAAGTAAAGAGGTCGTTCCACATAATACTAGGATAATACACATATTTATAAATATCTCAAATTATCTTTAACTAAAGCATCTCGGAACATCCGCCCTAGATTTTACAGCGGAACTAATACGAAATGGCGTCAGAATAACCTTGCAAGCCTTTCTTTCAAATAAAAACGACTAAAACAAAACCTAAATGTGCTTATATAAGGTCTGAAGTACAATGTATGTACAGAGATAAGTTAATAAAATAAGTTATACAATACACCAGTGTTTTTCAATCTTAAATTGTAAAATCCATTTAATAAGTAAAAATATTTTACGACCCCTTAGCTGTTTTAAATTATATTATGTATTATGTAATTTTAAATAAATTTCCTTCAAAATATTTATTCATTTCCATAATTAACCACTGGGTAAATACAAAAGTGTACACAAATATATTTTAACTAATATTTTCTTGGTAATATATTTTATAACTCAATATTGTTTTTACTTGTTACTTTGCAGGGCCCTGAAATCCAATTAGATTAAAGTCTACCTACATAATCCTTTGAAATGCCCAATGGGCATCGTTGATTTTCTCACTGCCCGAAGGTTGACTGGCAGAGAATGCTTGTAGCATTAAGTCCACCTTTGTTACTACTTTGTTGTAAGGTACATAAAGAATAAATAAATACATAAATGGGTCATACACTTTGAGAAACACTGTGAAATACGAACTAACATACTCGGACACGCACGATGCTTACGAATGGTCGTGCAAATTGTAACACTTTTTATTTCATATAATGAGGAACTGTTATTACTCTCGATTTGATCTCACACTCTCACTGAATATCCGTGAACAAACTCGAAGATTTAGAATCAAATTTACTTCAACGATGAAGGTACATCGAGAGGAGAAATCTACAAGAAAGAGAGTCCCTGAGATTCCTTTAACAAAAACGATCTCAAAGTTGTGTGAAGTCTACCAATTCGCATTTGGCCACCTCAGTGGACAGTGAACGGAATTCTTCTCACTCTGAGAGAAGACACGTGCCCAACAATAGAACAGCAATGAAAAGTGGCATCTTTGGTGAGGAGAATGAAGTACAGTCTCAGCATCATCCTAAAAACAGTCTGCGAAGACTTGCATGCACCTATTTGGAGGCATTTTATGCGAACGATGGCCGATACTGAGACTGGGTTACCATTTAAAACGTTACTTAATTTAATTTGTCTTTTTACTATTCTCTACACCAGCGGTCGGCAACCCGCGGCCCGCCGACGTCTTACTTGCGGCCCGTGAATGTTTTCTAAATAAGTTATAAGTATCAAAATAAATGTATGAACGAACGATATGATATTGGACTTCTAAGGTTAATATCACAAGTGTGGCCCGTCTTTAGTTGATTTTGTCTCCTCGTGGCCTTTGCTTCCCAAAAGGTTGCCGACCGCTGCTCTACACAAATAGAGATTATAACTATAAGAGTCAAGAGTCTAAAAACGCTTACATTAAACATACCTTCAACCCCTGTCATAACACTTAAACCAACACGGCACAGTATATACTTCCATATACAGCATCCCCAACGAACAATGTCTTTGAGCCCCGCGCCAATCAGAGCGGCGTAGGGTGGAAACTTTGTGAGGGATTCAATTAAACTTGAGCGTCCACCCTTATCTGATGACTCCGTGGAGGCTACGTAACGAGCTACCACAGGGCTGGGTATTCAACTAGAAAATTTAGTCAAGAATTACAATAATATTCATATACTAGACGACCCGTGTTACGAATATCTCTATGATAACGTTTCCTATACTCTTAGCCCCACAGATTTTTTGTATTGTTGGTGCCATGGATACACATACAGGAATTTCTGTTCTGGGTCTGCGTGTTTGTGAACGTGAGTGTGACATATGACTCTTGAATCATAATAAAGGAATTTAAAAGATATCAAAGTTAATCAAATGTTAGACAAAAAACACTCAAAAAAAACTGTATAAACTCTAAAACAACGTAAATGATGTAAAGGTTTGTAAAAATATTAAATCATTAGTATTTTGAAATCACAATAAAAAGTTAAAAGTACTGAAATTAAATGACGTAATTATATAATTAACAAAAATGAAAACTTAACCATTGCTTAATTAGTCTCTTACACCTAGTAATATTATCTTAAAAACAAAAAACCCGACTGCTTAAAACCTTTTTTTTCAGTTTTCAGGCACTATATTTAACATTATATAGGCTATGTTACTATGACAATCAGACGAATCCAACGATACCTCAGATGTTAAAATCCGTCAAGCCGTTTTGGCTATAAGGTGTGCCCAAAAAAATAGACCCTCCTTCTAACATAAACGGTTAAAAAATCTTTCATTTGAGTAAAATGAATCGACTATACCGACAACAGTGACATCCCTACTCCTCGCCTGATCGCAGTAATCCCCATCCGCCTGGGAGCGAAGCGTCAAGCGAGACTTCTCCTAAATCGGAACCGCTTAACGCGCCCCAATATCGCTGGCACCTACTATACCTACATAGTAGGTATAGTAATAATTCGGAATCTTCCACGTTTATGTCACCCTGGTACTTATATAAAACCTGATTACGTAATAATACACCTAATACTTCTTGGATTCTTGCTATGTAGGTACCTACTTCGGAAAATCTTTTAAGTTTATGTCACGTCCTATTATGTGTCGTACCTACCCAAAGGCGTACTAAGCCTCCGCTATCGGTCGGTGTGTATGTCTGTCACAAGGCTCTATATATACCGTAATAGATACACTTGATTTTTTTGCAAAGTACGTATTACTATCAGACGGCACTCCTTTTATCACAAGTGTTTATATTCTAAAAGTTTAAAACATGTTTAGATTTTTCAGAAAGATCTTTAACATTATTGCTAATAATTACAAATTACGAAAATTTCATTCCATTTTTTTGACCCAGTTATATGGATTGTGGTCAAACCGAAACTGACCATGTTGACTACGACCCATAACTAGGTCGAATTTTTTTCATTAAATTTAACTAACATAAATCCTTCTTTACACGTTAAAATTAAACTTATGTTTTGTTTATGGGTTTAGTTCCTTTTCTACTTATAGGTACTAACATAATCATGTACTATGTTTTACTATAAGAACTTCACGGAATAAAAATATTTTAAGAAATTCGAAAAGCTAGCTATCACGGAATAAAAATATTTTAAGAAATTCGAAAAGCTAGCTAACAAATATGACATAACATGGCTTACCTATATGAAGACCCTATATCTAATACGTAAGCCAGTAAGCTGCATTAAGCAGGGCAGCCCCTTGGGAGCAGTTGTCAGGCGTCGGGCCTTATCAGCTCAGAGCACTCCCACTGTGTCTTACGACGGTTTAGTAGTGTCACCATAAAATTATTAAGACGTCAGTTAATGTGTCAGTTGAATATTATTTTTATGTTAGGAGAAAATAGGCCACTTAGGTTAAACAGGGTCAATTTGCCTGAATTTTTAGGAGCTGCCGTGTAGTAGATAAATAGATTGAAGGATATTCTTGTCTATCACTATTCGATTCTTCGATAGAAGATTCGATTAGATTTTTTGTGCTCTTTGTCATTTTATGCGATTTTGTGTACATTGTAGGTTCAACAGCGCACTTAAAATTGGAACTGAACTTCAAAAATAATATCCTAAATGGACTCAAGGGTACCTACATATGAGTACTGAGTAGGTTCTATGACCTATTGCGAGATCATAGTACCTACCTATAAGATCTATGTATAAATACCTCCATCGGGCCTCTATTCCTAAATCTTGCCCCTTACATAAGCCCTTAAAATAAAGATAATAATAGAAACCAAAAGAGTCATAATTCCTTAAAACTCTTTAAAACCAAATACGTTTAAATATTGAAAATCATCTCGTTTAAAGAATTGAAACTCTAAATTACCATTATCATTTCGTATCATAACAATAAACCACAAAATTACAACGAAATGTTTCCGCCATTAATTATTGCGAACACCCGGATTCATTATGTCAATGAAGTTAATTAAACTATCAGCCACATATCGGCTGGGACAAGATAGCAAAATAATAAACGATTTCTATTAATACTCGCTAAATCTCATATTAAATTCGGATGTCAGTTTCCAAAGAGGATTTCATTCGAAAAACCGCACTGTTAAGCTTATGTGTGCAACAAAAGGACGTATCTCACTTTACGTACAATCGAATTGTATTCTTTGCTTGTATTAATTGTTAGAAATATGGTCTAGTTTTGCTTGCAAGTTAATGTTTTTGTAGCGTTTGGGGTTAAATTGGGAGTAGGCGGGAAAAATGGAAAACGGTGACAGAGCTGAGAGCCGTGATAGCGCTGAAAGCGTGGTGGGTGGTGAGTAGGGTTGCGGCCGCAATACATTTTCTTTCTTACATTAAGCAACGAATTAATTGACGAATAGGTTTACTGAAAAAAAAAACACAAAATTTCAGATTTAGAATTATTTTTAAAAGCCAATTATAATCTATCGCCACTTCGCAAGGTGTTTAATTATAGAGAAGCGGCGATTGGAGAAGCGCATAAAAATTGGAGTTTGAATATCCATAACAAATATATTTTTAAAAAGTTTCATTGTACAATAATTGTAACTTGAGTTTTAATCATGGTATATTTAAATTAATATAGTTTTCTGTGCAATAGACGTGTTTCAATTTTTATTGATCAATAGTTAGCTAATTATTAACAAAGTAGTCGCAGAATAAAAAAGACACATTCTTTCTAAAAAGCTAAAAACAGTGGTCCTTCATATTTTTACATAATATTATATGTAATATGTAACCCTTAAAATGTTTTACAAATAAAAATATCAACAGTTACGTTTAATAACAATATTAAATTATTTTATTAAATAACAACAGGCGCAGCGCATCACTGTAACTCCTATTTTCAAAACTTTTGTTAAAAAAAAATAAGCAAGGTACAATAAATGATGAAGAACCCTAGTAACTCGGGATAACAATTCAATGGAAAAAATTAAAAAGTTGCTGCCACCATATTGGCCCCACACGTTCAATTAACTTGTGGCCTACCGGTTTATGCGCTCGCTTCGCCTCGATGGAGCGATTTACCTATTATTTTCCATTTTCTTACACCTGCTACGTTAATGTAATATTTTTATAAATATTTTATCTGACTAATTAGGTTTTATTCTTGAAAAAAGTATTAAGTACCCATTGGGATACTATGTAAAGTACCACAAAGTTTCTTTTTTTTTGTTGGATTTTTGCCGCACTAAAACCCCCCCGGCGGCCGTCCTCAGCGCTATGTGGAGGACTCCGGAAACTCAAGTACCATCGCTAAAGTCCTCCAAGCGCGATGCCTCTTTCGGGCTCTGCCCCAGTGAGCTTTTGCTCAACCAACACCTGACGACTGGTGTTTTCGACGACATGCGACCACACATACCACGCTGTCCTTCCCGGGGTCGCTGGACGGACGGTTCGAGCTCCCACTCTAGCCGCCCGCAACCCCAAAAGCTCCATCTCTCCATCCATACATCTACATGCAGCGCTCCTAGCGGACCGTTTAGGTACTAAATTTTTACTATGGAAAAACGGACGTTAACGTAAACCGAGATAACCGTAACCGAGTACTACATCTTTATTTGCTATTTTTATATTATATTAAAAAACAGAAGTAGTCGTCGTGCGGTAACCATAAAATAGATAGACATATAGGGTAGATGAAACTATAAATTATGCAAACTTAATAAAATCCATGTCACGATGTTCATGATTTACTAATTAAAAATCAAGATTTGCTCAAGCACCTATTAGTATTGTACTTTTTTAAAAATAAAATTAAATTTGTCAAAATAGGTAAATAAGATACAGTCATAGTTATTATACGTATTCACAATAAAATTCAAGATTGTTTATCTATTTAACATCTTGTTTATTGATACTGGCATCCCTGTACGTATCGAACGTGTCAAACTATATTATAACTAAGGAAGTACAATAATAAAAGTATCGATATCTTATGGTAGCGAGCATACAACTAAGAGACAAGAAACAAATTAAAAGGCGTATTTTATTGTTTAAAAAAAATCTATAATAAAAACGTACACAATTACACACACGTAAACAAAACTTTTTTTAAAAGTAATCAATCAGCAACCCTCGTAATTGCGCACAAATAAAATTTTATTCGCGATCCAGAAAAGGCTACAATTTTCTGTCAAAGCTTGTCATGTTTTACAATTAAAAGCAATAAAAAATATTAGATTTTAGATTATTAAGGACCCCCTTGCCAATACAACAATACACGTGCTTAAACGTTGAGAATCATATTCGTCTCAAAAATCATAAATCGTTTCAAAAATGTTGAAATGGGACCAAAGAATAGATGAAATTTTATTTTTAATTAATTTAATTATTAATCAAAAGACACAGCTAAACATAATATGGACAGTAATGGGCAACATGTACACACCCGCTCTCGCTCGCTTGGTAGTCTCGAAGAGTGTGTATAGCTGACATAAAGATACTTGATATTCTAACAGAGGTATCGACACATCAACAGTACTGAGGTATCGATACTATCGATACTTCCTTCGTATCCCTAACTTAAGTATGACAAGTTAAAATCGATCACGATCAGAGTTCATTGAAATTTTCTCGCGTGTGTATATTTCTGATAAGAACGTTTTAACCTGTACTTCGCGCCGGCCGGTGGGTACAAGATATTATAATAAGACGTTTAAAAAACAAATAATTTGTATAAATCGTGTCTCTCACAGAATTCGGTGATCCATTTCTATTCATTTGTGTGCATATTGCATATAATCATGTAGTATTTTACCTATGACCTACGCCACTTGATTATCTATTATGACTGTGTTTTTATAGTTTATCCTTTGATTATTCTATGTTTAAGTCATTATAATCAGTGATATTATCGTGTGTAAAGAATAATATAATATATATAATATAAACTTTATATACCAGACAATGGCTACCAAACCACCGAGCACTAAAAAGGATAAAAAGAAAGAAAACGGCGACAAAGAAGATGAGAAACCTAAAAAACCTTCATTTTTCTTGTCGGTAAGTTCAAGTAAATATTTTTTTTTTACATTATGGAAATAGCAAATATGCAGCTCGCCTGATGATAAGTGACCACTGCCACCTATCGACATCTGAAATTAACCACAGATAAGCTCACAGTCCAACCTGAAGCTGCGAAGTTTTGCTACCCCTGAGGACTAAGTTAGATCACCTCAAATTAATATTTTTTCATTACCACTCTCTTCAAACCAGAACAGCTGCCGGACACGAACCACAAAGATCTCTACCACCTTTAGAAGCTGAAACTATTGTTATATCCCTGAGACCAGTTTTATCTGCTCCGAACTTAATATGTATGAATTTTAGGTTGCTGGTTCGATCTGGAAATAATTTATAAACTCTTGTGAATCAGTGATAACAATGTAGACAATAATAATATAACCTCAATCTTCCGCGCAATCCCTTGGCAGCCGATCAGCATAATGCACTTCGCACTACACTTATATTGGGCCCCACAACCCACTGCAACACCATTAAGATATATGTACTAAAGTACTACAGAAGCTAATTGAACATAAATCATGTTCCATATTTAGTATTATACCTTAAAGCTACTGCAGCACTGAAACAATACTAATACTATGTAACATATCCTTTGAAACTGCAGCGCTAGATTGGCTACAATACTCAGTAAGGTCATCCGCATATAGACAAACAAACAAAAAAAAAAACAAAATGAAGCATGATAATAATTATTTTTTGTATAAATTTTCAAATAATTAATTTCAAGTAATTTAAAAATCTAGTAAATTACAGATGAAAAGTTATTTTTGTGAACTTTATCGATTTTTTTAAATTATTACTACAGTATCTCAGCACATTCAAGGATATTTTATAATGTTTTTGATTAAATAACTGGAAAAGTTTTGAAAAGTTTTAATTGTTACAAAAACAAATTTACTTTATTATACCATTTTGGAAAGCTTATAAAACAAGCAAGTTTTTTAAATAATGGGCACTTCAGGTGTCCATACATTTTTTTTACACCACAAGTGTCTGAACTTTCATAATGGAATTTGTTTAAATGAAAATTTTTACTTCACGACTCAATAAAAAGTTATTTTTTTACGATTAAGAAAAATTATGGTATGGTCCTGAAAGCATGTCAATTTAAGAGTCTCATACAAAGGACAAACGTAAATAAGCTTACAATTTGTGGCAGTTATAAGTCAAAGAGTAACAGAGGGTGTGTTTTTTGAGCAAATTACAAAAATGCAAATATCTCGAAAACCACGAGAGTTTGGACTAAGACAAGAGTGAATATTCTGGCAGGATTTTGTGTGACCTACACGTGGTTGCAAGGTTGTCCACGATTTACGGGACACCCTGTATATAGTCTAATTGATTATATTAAATTTACGACAAAAATATTTGACCAAAATTTTTTTCAGAAAATTCGCCTCAAGCCTAAGTGACTTTTAGGAAATAAATTACAACTTAAGATGAATAATCTGCTCAATTAACCACTTTAACCAAAATAACAATAGTGCAAAAGTAACTTCTAAATACTATTGAAAATAAAAGTACATTTAGCAATATAAAGCAATGTTGCGGAGTCGCGTCTAACGAGAAAAGTTGCAACGTTCGCGTTCGGTGGCATTGCACATTGTACGACACTTGGACATGTTACACACAATCTATAACTAAACCCGCTTTACTGTGACTCTGGTATTCATTGTTAGGAAAGTAAATAAAACCAGTCTTTATTAATAAGTAAATAAAACCATTTTAGTCATTTATTTACTTATTAATAAAGCCTATTTATCATTCAATACAATATTCTATTTCCGTGTTATATTTCATCAAGGTTTGTTCAGACACACTGCAGTTATCCTTATAGGAATTGAATGATCTTAGCATCAATGATCTGCACCGTTTACTGCCATAACTGAAGTAAGAAAAATTCAAAATACGCTTTAAATAGTATTGAAAATAAAAAGTACATTTAGCAATACGACTATAAAGCAATATTGCAGAGTCGCGAATAACCAGAAAAGTTGCAACGTTCGCGTTCGGTCGCATTGCACATTGTACGACACCTCGACATGTTACACACATTAATCTATAACTAAACCAAGTATGTAACCTCACAAAGCCGGACTGTGAGTTTGATATTAATTGTTAGGAAATAAATATAAGTATTTTATAGATCTATGATACACCGAGACCAACGTATAATAAATATGTAATATGTGGTTTTTAATATCTTTATTTCCGATATATCCTTGACGACCCGCGTGGCGGAACTGTTACCACATCAGACATGCAATAGGTCCCGAGTTCGATTCCCGGCCAGACAGACATCTAAATGATTTTAGATTTCTGTTCTGGGTCTGGGTGTTTGTGTATTTGTGTATGTCCATGGCACCCACGACACAGGGGATCTTTTTAATGTCGATTATATGTATGGATCGTGGTCACAGCGAAACTGAGGTAACGAAGACAAAACACTAACAATCATTAATCGTAGATTAACCTATCGCGTTGAACTTTCTTTATTTGTCGATTGACTTCAGAAGCATCATAGCTGTACTTATTTCCGACTAATCAGTGATATGCACTGGTATGGTTCAGCGGGTGTTGAGAGCTTACTTATCCGAGGAGTTCCAACTTAGTTCTCAGGGGTCGTAACGCATTTGTAGTCAACTTCAGGTTTCTGAGAGTTCTTTTCGTTTCTGAAGTTAACTACGAATCTCCATAGGAAACAGTAGCCGCTTAACATGGTTCCGTAATTCTAATAGTACATTACGATACGGGTGATCTACGAGGGTGATAAACGCCGTGCATAATAGGCAACTTTGATCACTAGTATC
>DWPV01007113.1:0-10945 GCA_018251915.1 Urbanus proteus proteus
TTAGCGCGCGCTCCACGCGCATGCGCGCACCGTCGCGGGAAAGCGGGATGACATTTATGTTTAAATATGTATTCTGTATTACTTTTTAAACGCGGGTGAAACCGCGGGGTTCAGCTAGTATACTTATAAATGCACACATATAGGTTCGCGTTCATTGCCACTAAAAATGACAATAATATAAAAATAAAATAAAATACGGGTGTGGCACAAGAATTATGGGAGGCGAAAGGCTAATACAATATACTCTCGAATATAAACTATTTATTATGAACACCCTTTTCAAAAAGTAATAGGTACAACCGAAAATTGACATCGATTTTGTCCGTTGAAAAAACAAAAAACGAACTGAATTGGCTAATAACTCTAAAATATTACAAACATATTTTTTTAAATAAAGTAGAATTTCCGTCAAACCATCAAATAGTAAAAGTCATAGAAATCCTAAAAAACTCCAAAAAACGTGAAAGACACTTCCAAAACTCGGCGTCATCGCTGAGAACAGACGCGGAAATGACAAAATTAATTAATTGAAAAATAAAGAAAAAAAAACAAACCCACTGAGTTTATTGGAGAATATTTCTTCTTATCGATCCAGTATACTTAAAGTAGAATAAATATCGTAACTGACAATTTGTAAATTATATTTAATTCGAAGTCATCAAGGTTAGGCAGTTCTGCAAGGTAAACATGACATATTAAATGCACGTGATTCTTAACAACTGAGTCTTCAGATATCACTACGCAACTGCACCAGGCCTGCACCGCATACGTAATATGCCTAAGGTCAAGGTACTCAGGTACTCCTATTTAGGATATGGGCAGGGTCAGCGCTTCAAGGCATTAATATTACGTCCTCGTGTTGGAAGATGTAGGTGACTTTTTTGGCAGCAGATTGTATAGTAGGACGTAATACTTGTATAGCGACATTGATTTTTTTCGCAGTTTTTTTTTAATAGATATTCCTTCCGTGGTCAGTCCGCAAAATGCGCTTCCCTATATTTCGATGCTCTACTTATGATGAGGGTGGACACATATTCGTCCAGTCGTCAACCAAAAATATGGACGACCTCGTTGCATACTCCAAGTTAACAAAGATCGTACTACATATTTTTTCTAAATTTATCGTATCATGTACCAAAAATATAAATAAATGCTTTGGGTTAAACATAATAATATACGAATCACGGGATCATGTGGATTATATAAATGATTAGATTACTTATTTTAAACTAAGGTACAAGGAGATAGTAAAAGATTCTGGATATTTTTGTTAAAAAGATATAAAAAACAACGATAATAAAATACGCGAAACGGTAAAATAGGTATTTCCATTTAACCTTATTCTCTGATTGTCATAACTATCGTTGAACGTAATAAGTGTTTTTACCTTATTATTGGTATTGTTTCCCTACTTTATTAATAGATTTTATCAATTAAACTCACAGAGGAAGGAAACTATAAATACGAGTATAAAACGAGGTCAATGTTGAAGATGTCAATATCTATAGTAATGTTGAATGAAAGCAATTTTACACAAATGACTGTACATATAATGTTTTTTACACATTATTGTATAAACCGTGAAAAAAAGAGATAACAGGAAGTGACATACGATCTGATAGTATGGGAATCGATATAGCCAAACGAACGTATCAGTGTAAGTGAAAAGTAATAAACGTAATCCTGGATTTAGCTATATTCGTAAAAATGTTAATATTATACTGTACGACAGCAGATTAATTTACGCATTATTATTTAAACGATAAAACTGTATAATCTGATGTATTTCCAGTTTTAAGTGCTCCATTAGCGTAAGTTGACAATGTAATTTTTGTTTTTAACTTTTTTGAGAAGATGTGAGTTTCATCGCTTCTTCTCCACAACAAGACTTGTAAAGTGGTGGTAGAATTGACGGTCGTTCAAAAATATTTTTTGAAAAGAATCAACTTCGCATAAACTTTTTTTAGTTCGGTTAAATTAAAATCCTATCAAGCTTTACATTTAGTTAATCTAGTCTGTCTGTTTCGTGTAACAGTTTAGACAGTAAGATGAGAACACATTGTATGAGTCACGATACATTCTAACTGTGAAAGTAGAGTAGGTGGTTATTTTATGCAATAAACTTTTTGTGAGGTTCATAATATAAATTATATCGTTTTATAGGCTATAATTTTTCTCTTTATTACATGGTTATAAATAACATAAAAGTATCTACATGTTTGTGAGATTAATTACCGGGCATTTTCTGACCTAATCAATCTTAATGAACCTAATAGGTTATTTCCCACTACTGAACATAGATCTTCGCAGTGAGAGACGAATTTGGGTATCAGGGCAAAAACACAATCTTACGACACGATGTCGTAGAATTCCACAACACGATTCATGTAAAATCAAAACACATCATGTTGCATTTTGATTGACATACCTGGGATCGAACATGGTACGAAGGGCATCGTCACTAATGATTACGTGATATTTTTTTAATCCTTCCCGTACAAAATATAAATGACTAAACCGATTCTGAAAGTAACTAATTTTTATCCCAAAAATATAGGCTTCTGTAAAAAAACATGGGAAAGACATGCGAGGAAGTTAGTATTTAAATACAGGTACAGTGAGATAGACATCAAGCAGTCTTAAAAATCTTTTGTAAAATGTAATTTATGTTCAAACCAGTTTTATGACTACAGTGCTGGCGGCTACTTTGCACAAAAAATAAGTCTAGACTATTCTGATCGGGTATTTTTGTAAGTTACATGGGCCATACGTGTATATTGTTAACAAATTATTGTCATTATAAATTAGTTCTAATATAATTGCTACTTTGTTGTTTTTTAATAAAGTGTACCTACTCATTAATAACCTAATTTTATTTTTATTATAATTAGAACAGAATTTAACAATTGCCATCATATTGTTTCTGGCTAACTAACCTGGGATCTGTTGTAACACATGTACTATTTATAATTTTGTTAGATGGTCAAAATCAGTTTAGTTTTCTCCACGAAGGATTACCGTCGCAAATTCCCTTATATTCCCCTTTCAGTTCGCGTCAATCCATTATAGTCCCACTACAAGCACGGGGCTTTAGAGAGAGATTTAGACTTTAGACCATTTCTAGTGCATTTAGACTTTACACCTAGTGCGAGTTTCATAATTCATACCAACTTAAAAATTGTGTCTTATATATGCGTTTTTATTGAATACAAAGTGTTACTCCTCTATATTTTTCTTATTTAACGCAAAAGTTCAACTACATGCTATAAAATAACTTTGTTTTCTTACGACACTTTTTATACACTCGCAATAGTCGCAATACGGATCTTCCGAGAGGCCTTGATGGCGTGGCCTTACGTCCTCTCGCATTACAATTGGACGACCTCCTGCGATGTGTTAAACAATACCCGTACAATCAACATTTAATTGTAGATCAAATGATTGTTTAAACTTAGATTTATTATTTTTTATAGCACTTTACGCACGCCTTTCCGCGTGCGAGCGGGCTTATGTCACGCGTACTATAAAATAAAATACGATACTGGTGATCTAAGTTGCCTATTATGCACGGCGTTCAGCACCCTCGCCGCTTAGGTTAGGCATAGACTACTTAGGTCACATGTATCGTCATTTACTATTAGAGTTTCGTACCAAGAAAAGTATAAACTGTGCCTATAAAGTAAGATAACCAACCAGTTTCGAATGTTGTCATACCACCTGTAATGTCTCCGACAATAAGCACTGCTTAACTTTCAGATTGTATATTATGGTGTCAAATCGATCAGAAACGACCTGATTTAAAACGTCCTAAAATGATCCTGTCGACATACTCAGTAACCTAGTAGATCTACCTATTCTTCATTTTAGAGGCCAGGACTTACTGAACAAAGATACCAAAATTCATGAATGATATAACAGCCGGGAATCAAACCTGGAATCCTCTGCAAATTATCTTGATGGATATAGCTACCATATATAAATAATTTTGTCTGGCCTGGAATCGAACCCGGCACCTTCTAAAATCGGTAATCATTGCGGATATGAAACTTACAATTCACGTCCTCTATAGATACAGTAACATCCATACAAATAAATAAAATTGAAGTGTCTGTTCGTGATTTCAAAATAACATTTTTTTACTTAATGCATATGAAATTATACACGATATCTTTAACGAAAATGCCATTAAAAATGTTTGTTTGTCTGAGCTAATATCCTAAGGGGCTGGACCGATTTTGACGGGACTTTCACTGGAAGATAGCTGAAGGTCTAAGGCATAACATATGCTACTTTATTTTTTTTTAATCCATTAGCGCGCGCTTCACACGCATGCGCGAGCCGTCGCGAGACAGCGGGATGACATTTATGACTAAATATGTATTACTTTTTACTTTTTAAACGCGGGTGAAACTGGTGAATATATGTGTGTAGTTCGAATTGGAATTGGAAAAATAATTTGACACTGCCAAAAACTAACGTGTACATTTTTTTCTCACGTTTGTATCTTTTGCAAACGAGATATTTAGTTTGGTACGTGATTTTTCAGTAATTTGCCACTTGTTGATACGAGCAGAATATGAAGAAAGATATGTGAGAATTTTTGAATTGTACATACCTACCTACATCAAATTATGAGTTTTCTAATAAAAACAAAATTCCACGCGAGACTTAAAAAATATAATCTTTTGAAAATATGTAGTTAAACCTCAACTAAAATTATTTCCGCGCGAGCAAAGCCGCGGGCATCAGCTAGTATAACATATAAAGTAAATATAAAACAAAAATTATTTAAATTTAAATAGCTTTAAAACTCATGAAATATTGAATTTAGTAATGCCAGTAAGTAGACAATATTCCAAAATTTAAGTTATTTATTTAAATATCTTAAATATATTATGTTGAAAAACAATACATTTAAATCAATAAACATTAGCATTTTCTTTGAATTATTTAAACACCGTCAAATTACGCGATAATACATATTTTAACAAGAATTATGAATAACATGTATTAACACAGATGGTTAAATGTTAAGCGACGACTATATTCTAGTATTGAATCGAGATATTTAGAATATCTTACATACCTACTTGTATGTCTTTGTATATTTGTAGCTAGCTAATCTCCGCGATTTCATCCGCGTTAAAAAAGTAAAAAGATATACATTTTACTAAACATAAATAACTCCCGCTCACCCGCGACGGCGCGGCGGCCGCATGCGCGTGGCACGCGCGCTAATGCTCTTTGCCAAAATTAAAGTAGCCTTTGTTACGCCTTTAGACCTTTAGCTATCTTCCAGTGAAAGTCCCGTCAAAATCGGTCTAGCCATGTAGAATTTGTATAGATATCAATCTATACAAATAAAATGTGTTCACATTTGAATAAATATTGTTCTTAATTGAATTGAAAACAATTTTAGTTTATTTTGTAACATTAATAAGTCGCAAATGAGTACCCAGCTCACTTGATGGTAAGTGGCTACTGCCGCTTATAGACATCTGCACAATGTAAATACTTCTAACATCTACGTACTTGGACTCCAATGTCAGCTACAGGTGTCTCAGAGGTCGAAGTTACTGCCGCATGACAGTGTCTCTCTCTTCAGATTCTTTAACTAGAACACAAGCGCTTAACAAATATAATGCATTAATCTAACAATAATGGAAAGACAATAGTACCTGTGAAACTACAACCGGTTCTACCTTAAAATATATTAAATAGATATGTAATATTCTCTGAATATCGCAATCAAAAGCTCGATTCGGAGCAAAACGACAAAACCACTTGCAATACAGTTGTCCCAACGGAGCAACATTGCACGTAAAGAAAAAACGGAAAACACGAAATACATTCCGTTTGCTTCATCTTGATCGTGTTGATTAAAAATAAGTTAAATTTTCAATAGCCTTTACAACAAATTTTATTTATTTGTTTAGATTGAACACTTGAATAAATATTGATCTTAATTGAATTGAAGACAATTTAAGCATATTTTATAACATGAATAAGTCGCAAATGATTACCCAGCTCACTTGATTGTGCTAAGTGATCACTAACATGATTGGAGTAATCTAAGGTTAGCTACAGGTGTCTCAGAGGACTAAGTTACTGCCTCATGACAGTGTCTCTCTCTTCAGATTCTTTAACTAGAACATAAACGCTTAACAAATATAATGCATTAATTGAACAATAATGGAAAGACAATGGTACCTGTGGAACTACAAACGGCTCTACCTTAAAATATATTACATAGATATGTAATATTCTCTGAATATCGCAATCAAAAGTTCGATTCGGGGCAAAACGACGAAACCACTTGCAATACAGTTTTCCCAATGGGAACATTGCAATCGTGTAAAGAGCAAACGGGAAACACGAAATACATTCCGTTTGCTTTGTGTTGATTAAAAATAAGTTAAATTTTCAATAGCCTTTACAACAAAATTTTCTACGTGTTTTGTAGAAGTGTAATGTAAAACTTTTTTGTATTACTTTCTGAACCGTAAGATTATTTTATACTTAACCCCTAAAGATAAAGTTAGCGGTATTCCTAAATCTTTCCTTTAAAAATCGAATTAGAAATCACTAAAAACTTCTCAATTTCAAGTGTGAAGTTAAAATGAACTATTGTGCGAAGAGTTCTGAAGATACGCGAAAGTACTCGTATATGTAAGGCGTCTCTGGGTGGATTAGGGTTGAAAAATCTAATTTCATTGTTTTTGAAACAATTTACGGGTCTCGATTTGAAATATATCAATGCAATCGAGATTCGAATTAGTGCTGAGTTTTTCTACAGAATAGCTCTACGGATATAAAAACGCTTACTATCTTCTACGTCATTCGCGTTTTTCTTCTACGTCAAGGCTTCTATGAACACACACAATGGCAAATTCACAAACACCTAACCTAGACCATGAAAAAAGAAAAAAAAGACGCTTACGGCACTCAGCCGCCAGTAGCCCTACAGTGGGATTTTCTCTTGTGTCGTGGATGCCATGGACAAACACAGATAAATACACAAACACCCAGACCCAGAACAGAAATCTAAATTCATCAT
This sequence comes from Urbanus proteus proteus, assembly GCA_018251915.1. Classification (NCBI taxonomy): domain Eukaryota; kingdom Metazoa; phylum Arthropoda; class Insecta; order Lepidoptera; family Hesperiidae; genus Urbanus; species Urbanus proteus. The sequence continues at coordinate 7,058 of DWPV01007113.1, forward strand.
TCAGATATCTGTCTGGCCGGGAATCGAACCCGGGACCCACTGAGCGACAGACCATTATGGTGCCCGCTCGCCACGGGGGTCGTCAAATGAAAAAGTCTAAATTCATCATTAATTCATTCATTTGTCCTTATTGAACCCGAAACTATACGCAAACGGCGACAACTCCACCACTACTCTTTCGAAAAGTGAATATCAAACACGAATAGATAGTCATGATCCTGATTCCAATTAATTCACATAATTATCTATTTCCATTAAACGTAATACTTAGTTATCTAAAGCCTGTTCACACGCACATAAAACGAATAACGTAAGCAATGGATCCACTTCCTGGATTAACTTATTAAGGGCTCGGTAAGACGACAATTAACGTTTATCGTTAATCGATACCTGTAATGAGAATACCTACTTTATAACATCGCTGATGTATGATAATAGTCACGCTATGTAGCTAACAAGTTCTATAGCATTAAAGTTACCGTAAAATGAATATACCTTGTTAAATTGTTAAGACATTATTGTCTATTATGTACATAATATAAGAAATATATTTATGCAAGTGTTTAAGTTACTAAGACTTTTACGGCTGTATGTTAATTTTTGTGGATTATTCAATTGTGATTATTCATTTACTTTACCGCTGATAAGGTGTGTGAAGTCTCAGGATTAGCGTTATCTTATTTTTTTGTGAAAAACGAATCCAAAATGTAACATAAAAATAAAATATTTATTTTTAAAATATTTTCCACTGATAATTTTTTTGAACTATATTAAATACTGCTTTTTTCTTTGAATAATGTTTCTGTTGAAGTAAAACGTTATCATTCGGTAACGTAAGACCAACACGAAAGGTTTTTGGAAATTAAAAATTCTCGTTTCTTGACCTTACCAATCAGTGAAATCGGCGCCATCGAACCGGTCCTTGACTAAAAACGGACCGACGAGTCCTGTCCGATCGTTGTCCCCAAAAAAGGGAGCCGTCGTCTGTCATTTCGATAGCGCAATCCGTCAAGCCGATGAGGTGACACGGATGTAGAGATACGTTTATGCCTAGATATGACTTGTATATACACAAAGTTAATGTTTACTATGTAAAAAAGTGCTCCGTTCAGACATTTTCATTCCTATATTTAAAAAAGGTCAAAAATATTTATGATGCAATGTTCGTTGTTAGCAGTTGATTGCATAAAACACATTATAGATTTTTATTTATTAAAACACATTATAGTAAAAATACATTATAGATTTTTCAAAATAAAAATTTCAATTTTTATAAAAATATACAACAACAAATAGACAGTTTGAATATTAATTTGGTAACAAAACACATAATTTCGCTTGTTATCAAAGCAAGTGCGCGAAAACCAAACACGTCGAGAATAAACTGTCTTGATTACTAGTTGGCGTGTAATTCAGCATCCCCAAGTAGAAGTTAGTATAATAGGCACTAATGAGTATTCTAAGTATAGAAATGTAACTACACTATCTCGCCTTATACCAGGAGCAATTTAATTAGCGTCTTCAGAAGTATATATTTAAGTTATCATTTTGAAGTATTCTCCTCCGTTGCCAAATATTGACTTATTTACATAATATATTAAAGACTGCAGATAAAATATTATGTTTCCGAGAATCTTTTTAGACTCATTGAGAATGCGGAAAATAAACAGACCATCAAATTTTATTATGACTGTGATTCAGACATTGGTCTATTGACTTCAAAATCTATCAATGTTATGTCAAAACAGACTTGTGTGAGTCACCCAGGTACATAGGTATCGAAAAAACTTTATGGAGCAAGTTTTGGTTTCTTATTTAGGTAGCAAACTAATCTGATATTTTTCCTTGTACGACTACAAAAATGTAATAATACATATGTATCGAATATATATTCGAAGTACATTCTTATTAGATATTAATTCAAAAACTTTAATTAAGAGATGCGCACAATTAAAAAATATTACGTTCACCTTTTCCTAAACGTCTTTGAAGCTTCTGTTAAAACATGGTATCGAAAGTCAAATGTAAATCATATTTATTTTTAAATCATATATAACTTTTTTAAATAATTGTATCATCTAGGATTTTATATCTTTGATCCTTACATTGTATTACGTTGTCCCCTTTGAAGCAAGAACACCATTATTATTTTTGTCTGTGCAATATTTCCAATAAATCAAATTACTCGTATGACATTCGGGGCATACTGGGGAAACAGAATTACTGTAACCTTGTATGGGTGATAAACCTTATATATTATTAGGAATATAATAAAAAAAATGATTTAAGAAATCCTATGCAGAAAAATCTACCTTATGCGTCAACACTAAAATCTCATGTTAATGAGTTATGTGAATCTACTATACCAATATACTTATTAATATACCTACATAACTGTCAAGCAAAAGGAACGGTGTTTGATTCCCGGATTAAGTTTTCTGTTCTGGGTTTTAACGTCTTGGCCTAGATCTGTTTATTTTTGTAGGTACTTATATTTATAAGAAAAAATCAAGAGACCCACTTTGTGATATGAGTATAAAAATCCTATTTATTTCCTTTAATTGTTAAAACACGTTTTTCTACTTTTTGCTAAATCTCAAAACAAACTAAAACAGTGATTTGAATACCAAGAAGTCTATATATTCTGAGAAATCAAAATAAAATTTAGATAAAACTAAATATTCATATCCTTATACGGAAGCATTTAAACAAACGTAAAAGGATTTACCCCAAATTTTCCATGATGATCAATTAGAGACAATAATAAAATTTTAAATGTATATTTATAAATATTCATGAAATTCTAGATAAATTGACGATATTTTTTGCCAGCCTCTGAAATGAGATTGGTCAATACAAGTGACATTCGTATATATTATTACCGAGGCGTTCCAATTTAGTCCTCAGGGTGGCATAGGCAAGACTTTGTCTGGGCTGTGTCACAAATATCTATGGAGAGCACTTGCCATCAGGTCTACTGCATGCTCGTTTAGCTACTTCCATTTTACAAAAAATACATTCAAAAGTATATATTAGATATAGTTCTCAATTTTTTAAATGTTAACTGTGTTGTGAATAATCGCGCAGTTACTTTAATAATTATGTTTATGGTTGATAATAATGAATGGTTAATAATGATGCCCTTTTTAATCGAACCCAAAAATATTCCATGTATAGTCTCGTTTAGTATTTAATATTGTCCTCATATAAAAATGAAGGTAACCTTTCATCGTTCGGTCGTATCGATTAATATTTAAAGAAGTCTCTTTGACCGTCTTCATAACAAATTAATAACAGAATCGATAAATATATTTTAAACAACTACCTATTTGTATCATTAAAAAATTACAATGAAGTAATAAACCGGTCCGTCTTGATCAGCACCATTCCCTAAAGTGACTAAGGGTCAAAATCCAGAAGGTTAACGGTATTGTCTTCCTGTATATAATTAACACCAGATGCGATAGTCAAGGAACTGTTGGTATAAAGCCACATATAGAGAGGCCTATGTTAAGCTCAGGCTGATGGATGGACGTGTCAAAGTGACATACTACTGACAACTATTTTTACATTCCACTCTTCTAAGCAGTGATTGAAAATCCCATATCTGAACGTTGTAGATTCTGGTATAAAACCCTTCTCACTCGCACTGTGCCCAGGAATGGAATATTAATAAGAATATTTGACCTAAAAATGCTTCGACTTCAAATTATCTTTTGATGTTAGTTGTTATTGGTTTATTGAAAAAGAAGTTCAAATCAGAAAAGAAGGCAGAATGTAGCGCTGCTGTGTTCTGGTTCGAAGAGTGTGGTTAGGGAGACATACTTATCCAAGGTGTTCCAACTTAGTCCTCAGGGGTAGCAACGCATCTGTGACCGACCTCAGATA
>DWPV01007114.1:0-10944 GCA_018251915.1 Urbanus proteus proteus
GATTACATTCTCAAATTACGGTTAGTATTTAGGTGTACCTGTATTCTTAGCATTTTGCAATCCATCACCTTTTGTCCATTGCTGGCAGAATTGAGGGTTTTGCTCAACTCTTTACGTCTGGTAGGCGTATCGTTGGTGTTAAGGAAGATGCTGCTGTCCATCTTCTGAATTTTTATTTTAAATCGCCATTTACAACATCCACGCAAAAAAGGAGATGTTCAACACCGACGGCACACGGCACAATATGTCGCAATACCTACTAGGATTTTTTAATGAGTTTAACACTATATTGTTGACTAACAACAATCGATTTTTAGTAAACGATTTAGGCTAATCATTGCTTAGAGGATAAATCATAGATAAATAATTACTCGTAATTGCTTAATCTTTAACAATCATTGGCATTGATCTGTAACTTGACTGATAGCACTATTGTGCTCATAGATATAATAGATACCCTATCAGTTGAAAGAAACATTTTTAATAATAGAAAACAACATCAAATATGCTGGTCATAAATGTGTACTAGACGTTGTACACCTTTATAATATTGTAATACAATTTGAACATGTGATAATAAAACAATATCGAACAGAACCGTAATTGGAAGCAAAAAAAATGCTGACGATAAGTGGCAATTTTTGTCAATATCGAAAGTTGTATAGGCTGGTTTAGTCGATCCTGTTAGTCCGAGTGTATTATTACACTAAAATAGCCCGATAAATAAACGATCAATTCATTTATCTTTCATTACTGATAAAAGAATAAAGACAAAGGCGGACAATGCATTAGTATTAGAATTCTAAACATTTCAATCAAACTTTTTGCGTCATTGTCTTACAAATGTATATTTTCACTCTGTGGTCAGTATTGTTTCTGAATGCGTGGGTCCATTACGTACTTAGACTATTTTTGTTCAAACAACTCACGTGAGCAAGTTGTTTCAAGAGGTCAATTTTCAAGAGGTCTGGAGAAGGCTCTTATTAATCACAAACACAAGTCAAGTGAGTGTGACCATCTGTTAGATTCTCTAAATTTCTTTATGAACAATTTTACGGTATCTAATAATTTAGTGTTTTTCTAGTTAGATAAACTGTTATCTAAACAGAAAATACTATTAATCAGTAATATGATTGCCAATTTAAATTTTATCAGTATCGATATTATCGGTAGCAGTGATACCTATTGTTGCTTTACCTATTACTATTATTATAATCGAGAAGCAAAACCAAATCAAAATAAAATATATAAATAAATACTGTTGTAACTTTTTGTGGTGGTCATTTAATAAAGCAAAATCGAATGACTCAACTTGATCAAAATAATCAAAAGTAACATTAATACAGCCCACGCGTAGGAAGTCACGACAAAAACGATGTATTACATAGACCACTTCTCATCGCAACCGATAACTAAATTTGGCATGATTGACTGACAAACACCCAATCTCACTTTCGATGGCTTGTTTGGTTCTAATTGCGTGGGTTTTATTACTCAAATTATTTCCGTTACAACGACTTTCTTGAACAACTACGTAGAGATTTGCAATGAGAAGATCTGGTTAAGTCATACGGGTGTGATCAGGAACAGAAGACAGATGTTGTAATTGTCGGCGATATTATTTTACTATTTACTGTGTCAGAGGGAGGGTAACGATATTAAAATTGAATAAAAAAAGTTTTAAATAATCGTGTTTTTTTTTTGTTTTTGAGATAATATTACTAGTTCATTTGAATTCATTGTTCTATTTTGAAGTAGTCCTGTTTTCCGCCACGAACTTATTGATAGTGATGGTATGATAAACAATGAGTTATATTTAACTAGATAGAATTATAAACATCCGGATGTTAATAGCAAATTATTGGTTGTAGCTGTATGTATGAGACTATAGGAATAACTATAATGTTGCCAGTTGAAACCGATATTCTGAATACTTAGAATTACAAATGATAAAATATGTTTAATAAAATATAGGTATCAATCCATAAAACTATAGACACAAGAATAAGAACAGTATTCATAAAATTCTTCAACTCACGAATACGCATATCTGACGATGTCATAAGCCTTGGTAAATAATAAAATCTGAAGCGTAGAAAACCGAAGAATGCAATTATCAAACAAAGTAATTTAATTACTCAGAATCATAACATGCAGTATCTTGTTTTATATCTTTCATTCCACAGAATGGAATAGACCGTTAGTTATTGGCACAATACTAGTTATCAAGATAAGTCACTTCGTACTGATAAGAAACATCGCCTTGAACAAAGAACACCTAAAGTAAAATGAAAAAAAAGTATTGAAATAATTGATTATATCAATTCGTAGTTATCGATGTCCATAGAAGGCAGTAACCGCTTATCAACAGGTGGGATATGTTGTCATTCGTTGGAGCTATGGTAAGGTTCATACATCGTAATAGAAAAGTATAACACCATAATACTGTCACGATACATTTCAAGTAATTATTATGATATCGCATTACTATTATTATAATAGAATGAGTTTATGAAATTCAAAAGAAAAATAAATAATTTTGTATCAGCAGTCATACTTCAGCGACCCAATTTGATAAAAATTGACATAAATAAGATAGTGAAATTGCAATAATCTAAAAGGTATTGTAAAAAATGAGTACAATGCCTATTTTATGAAATAAAAATATAATTTTGATAACCTTGACCTTATCTACGAAACATAAATATTACCTATGTAAGATTATATACATTTGTTACACCTAAATCCTTAAAAAGTAAAAAAGAACCAGAAACATTCAAATAATCATTCCCACTGAGAGGCCCAATAAAAATAAACCCTTGTCCGTAATTAAATTAACAGCCCTATTAGAAGGAACACGATTAATTACAGCCGTATTAAATTATTAGAGGTAGTTACAATCTCAAATTTCAAATAAATTAGGCGAGTTTTTTAAGACCATTAAGGATAATTGATTTCGACGTGGGCCCGGTGCATTCGAACAAAAAGAGTGAAATTAGGGATGCTGTTGAGACAAAAAGCCGCCGGTTCGAGGACGGCAACAAAAAGGACTATCGCCGGGAAATTGTGAACATTCCATTCTCATTAGGCCTCTCTTCGTAGAAGTATGATTATTTTGAAACTATACTCACCCGATTTGCCGGACCGTGCGCTCCCGAGCACAACAACTCTTATTCGATTAACTGTCATCTTCATTATTCCGAGATCACTGCACAGGAGAGTAAAGTCTAAAAAGTTTCGGTTTAACTTGTAGAATTAGTTCTGATATGTCATCAGCAAATCGTGAATACGATTGGCGCCAAAACAGCTGTTTTTGTAAGATGGCGAACGCGCGCGCTCAACGCACCTGCTTGCGAACGACTGCAGCGCTCAACCGACGAACGAAATTGGCGCAAGTCGCACTCAGCTAATGGAGTGAGAAATGATTGAATATGAACTTTACTCATCTAGATGTCTTTCGGGGGATTTTGTTTCAAGTTAATCAGAGCGAACACGTTTTCGATGCGATAATAGAACTTTTACTATACGGTGCTTGTGACTTCGCTCGTGAAGACTTTTACAAACCTTATAAGTAGTTGATCCAGCTTATTTTTAAAATGTTCAAGCTTTGATTTGTTTTTTTACATAATTCATCTCGTCTTCGCTTTATTTCTTATCAAAATCTTTTTCATAATTATACCCTGGTGTTACGAGATTACATTTATGAATAAATTATCCATATAATTATATCCAATTAAAAGATTCTTATCATGTCATACAATCTACACAGTAAGTCTCTGATCCCGTTGCTTGCAGAGGTTCAATTAATAGATACAATTACACCCAGTGGAATATTTGTATTTATTTTGTCAGGTAACATTACGGTCAGGAGATTAGATAGACGGCACAACGCACTTAATCTGACAAGAATCTGTGCCAATATTCAAAAGGTATCTAAATGCTGACACATATTATGTGCGATATGAATGATACTAATAAGCAGTCGACCTGATTGTTATACATCAAAGTAGAGCCAAATATAGATAGCCGCATTCGTACAGCACCATCTTTATACTAATGACAAGGATGTACACTTTTTTTTAGTATTTATCGGCATTACGATTCAGAGAATTACAAAAAAATATGTGTTGGCCTGTGTACTAGCTGATCTCTTAAATAAGTCCATATCTATACCGAAAAATCACAAAGACAGTTTTTTAATCCAAATAATTATGTAGGAATCTTATAAAAAGCTGCTTATAAAAATGAATGTAAGAATCTCATGGATGATAGTTATTTGTTAAAATGTTTGTGTTGAAATGTTGCAACTTAAAGAAAATGTATACACAATAAGTACCACGAGTGAACATTTAAACATGTATAAAAACGAAGACTCATAGAAGGGGAAAGTTCGTTAACTTTGACACCAATCGCGTATTCGAAAATACATTAAAACCTTATTACCTTACTTACTCTGAGCAGTGTCCCTGTTGGGCATTCAAGAGCAACCTTACTTTACCGATGATAAATGACGCTTACAAAATGATGCAGTCAAACAACCTAATTAATATCTCTTAAAGTAAAAGTTTAAAACCTTGAAGTGAGAGTAAATGGAGTACGGAGTAGGTAATTCTGCTTCGGTAATTATGAACATGTTTTCTTTTTTTGCAAGGCAATCTATAAGTACAGGTAGATCATTAAGGAAAATTAAAAGTAGAGCTTTTTCTGTATCCACAGCCGCCGTGAGTATTCCTCTTTTTGCTATATTACAATTTGGCAAGGCTCATTCTAATAAAAATGACATTTTAGGGGTAACTCAATTGTGTTTGATATCCGATCTCCTTGTCTAATTGAGGTGGATAGGGCTATAGGCATAAATGGCTACATTACAAGTATCTACAAGAACACCAACAATACAATCCATAAGATAAAACCAAAAAAACTGGGTGAAATTATAAATGAGATTACGCAAACTATTTAAAATCCATAGTTGTCAATCTTAGTTTACGACACTAAGTCCAAATATTTAGGCAGAAAAGAGAAGATCCAATCCATATCCATTCGTCTAATGAAATGGTATTGTTAAAACAACGGGTAAAATGTGCCCAAAAATATAAAGTAAATTATGTAACTCTACTTATTACGCTGTTTAATAAAAGGGAACTACAATAGAGCTAAATTTAATAAGAGCTTAGAACGTGTTCGATCAACCTGTTATCAACAGCTTTATTCTAAACTTGATATACATAAAACAAACAAGACTAACACAGGGAAAGAAATAAAACTAGTGATTAAATATACAAGCACGAAAGCTTTTGTTTGATTTTAATAGGGTGATGGCTAACCGTTCTGTAATAATGTGAAAGAATTTTAACAAGCTCTTTGTTAGCTAGTCTACAGAAGGCGACACTTATCTATTTTGATACAGACATTTATAGGCATGTATATAAGAAACTAGTCGTAAAATAAATTAATAAAATACAGACCGCTTTGGGACAGACTCATCTTTAGATGGGTGTGTAAAATGTTGATTGAGATTGCTATCGAAATTTAATTAAAAATTTTAATATTGACAATGTACCATATATTTACCTACAGCAAATAATTTGTACCAATAAATGGTTTGTGCCATATAAAGCAATTAATTTATATTCCAAAAGACGATGCAATATACCTACTTTTACAGTTAAAAATGAAGTTTATAAGAAAGTAAGACGATAGTGCAAAAATGAAATAATAAACAGTATCCAATTACATTCCGTCTGGATTTTAAAATTAACTGTCCATGGAGTTATATTTGGAGATCTTAAAAAAGCGATTAAAGACGAACAAAAATATCATAATTGTATCTCGGTTATTTTAAAGTCATCTTTGATTGGCAGAGCGGCGCAAATCGCGGACTCGTTGATCGAGGAAAAATTTAAAAAGCGTCGAAATAAAAATGAAAGTACGGACGAGCAGACGACACCTGCGGAGATTGTAAGTCTTCTTTGCGGTCTCACTGTCGTATCAAGGGATATCACAGCCTTGTAGTAAGACTATCTTGAATTGGTTACTACGAATATAAATAGTATACATAACGAATTATGCAAAACATTTAAAGGTCTAATGCCGATCTATTGTTCGTTTTGACAATGTTATATTGAAATTTTAAAATAATTAAAACTATCAAGTTTTCAGAAACGGTACCATTCAAACTTGTTGATGGTATTTATTTGTAAAACAAAAAAAAACATTCTTCCCAGATATCCTATTTATGATCTTAGCTTTAATTTACATCGTGGAGTTGTGTTTTAAATGGCATAATCGTAAGTTATGGATTTATTTTCTGTTAAACTAATAAATGTCACACCGCCTCTTGGCCAATCCATTCGGCTGCAGTACAAGTATCATGTTTATCAGTGACGGTCGCAACGAAGACGACTCCTGTTACTAAATCTACAGGAACATTTGGTAACGTTGTTTTTGTAACATTGTTCTTAATATAGTTAGCTATTTAGAAAATAACACCGTAATTCAAGTAAAAATAATTAGTACGATGATCAACTGAAATTAGGACAATTAATAAAAAAATGGAATTAGTCAACCAATAATGCGTTTAATTTGATTCGCCGAATCCATATCTGTCTAATAACGCAATGTTAAGCGCTGATGTGTGTTTACCAATTCGCACTTGGCCAGCGCGGTGGACTAAGGCCTAAAATCCCTCTCACTGAGAGAAGATCCGTGTCCAACTGTGGCAGAATAATGGGTTGATGATGAAGAGCTGATGTGTTCTACGTACTTCTCCGAAGCGTTCTAACTTAGTCAATCTGAAGTAGTAAGACCTTTGTTGTTCTAAGTCAGGTAGATTTCTTGTCCTATCTGACATTCATTACAAATGCTATTTCTATGTTATTGAAAAACAAAACAGGATATAGTATAGAGATCCACCCGTTTGGGTCGTCTCGGTCATTCAGTCCATCCGCTGTGACAGGCGTGACCGAGACGACCGGGATCGACTCCTGTTACAAAACCTACAAGGATATTCGGTAGCTCCGTCTTAATTATACCATAAAAAGTGACGCTTCCCACCTAATTCTCCACGGATACGTTTTTTGTCGTCTTGTATTACCTTCCAACCACCAAAGGTAAACGAACTTACTTGAAACTTCTTAGTTTTTGTTTCCATTTACATCGTCATGTCCTGACGAAATTTAATCAGATGAAATTTTATAAGCTCCTTTTTAACGAAAACATTAACTTTATATTTAATGGCAACTTTTTTTTGTTATATGGTAGTAGGAAACGAGCATGCGGTAAGTAACACCTGGTAAGTGGCTACTGCTGCCCATGTGTGACCAACCCAAGAGTCTAAGACCAGTCTCAACTGAGGTTGGCAACAACCTCTTGTCTTTTATGAAGTTGGAATTCCTCGGATATATCTCCCTCACCATACTCACGTTACATTAAATGCGACTTAATATTTTTCAATACTAACGACACAATACCACGCAATCTTTCTTATCCTAGAGGTAATATAATTATATCCTTACTCCCAAGTAATATTCTATTTAGCTTTATCTGCTTTGTCTATCCAAACGGAATTGTATAATCGAAAAACAACATCATATTGCGGCCACCCATTATTTCTACACAATTGCAAAACATCCAAGAAATTCTATAAATAAGCATTTAACTGAGCTCGACCGAGTATCCACTAGATATTGCAAAAGTCTTTCGCAATATCCTGCGAGTCCAGACGTTTCAAAAACGTGTCGATTTGGACATGGTTTTCCCTTAGTTATAGCACTAGTAAGGATTTCTTTTGTTATTGGAATTGCTGTTTTTGTGGAACTTCTTTCAAATTTCATCACGAGGTAAGTACTACAGCGATTTTTTTTGTATAATCGTTTGTTATTGGTTTATTGGTTGTTATAGCTATCAGTGTCTCACTGCTGGGTACAGGTAGTTTGCTATATCTGGTGAATAGTGGATGGTGGTTTAACGATCAACCGTGTCCAATGTTTTCAAATCGTATTCCTTTACATAGTTCAGACGTTGTTTTAATTCGTGACTTACTGATAATCTCTAAAATCGGTGGATTTTCTAGTAGTGTTTCCATGATTCTTTTTCATGTGTACATTTTAACGACTTTGTGGATATTTTTCTGATTGTTTGGCTAATCTGGAAGCTATTTACTGTTGATGATATAATTATAGATGACGTGCCGATGGTCGCTATATAGCCAAGATAAAAGATCAAATTATTTGTATTTATAATGGATTTTTTAGTAGCAGTCAGGCATTTATTTAACACTCCTATTCCATCCGTTTATCGGTTACAGGATAACCTGGTTGTATTATACCAGGTTATCACTACCGTCGCAGTGACCACGTGAAATCTACTCTGCCTCTATACTTATATAGTATATAATTTGAAAAAAAAAACAATAAAGCAATTTCCTGTTAACTAATCTTAACTATTACACAAGTTATATTGAACCATAAACCCTACACATTCCGAGATGAGATTTTAAATCTTACGCAGCCAGCAATTAACTATACAACACCACCAATTCTCACGTTGTAAATCGAACTAAATAAGCGTTTTAAAGAGGTGTAAAACTTTCACAACTTATCCTTAATTACTTTTCGATTACATTATCGTCTTTCGCCAAAAGATGAGATGTAAGTAGTCCTTTGACTGACTTGGCCTAATTTTGCCGTTTTTTGTGAACGAGTCATTGCATACGCATTTATCTCCATCAGTTCATTGCGGACTAAATTATACATAAAAACTCTCGTCTGACGTCCAGACATTGAGTGTTCCGTAAAAAATGATAACATATCTCATAATTTGCATGCACTTAGCGACACGAACATAACATGTTTTCAGTGTAAAATATGATGGATCCTGTCGTTATTTCTTTCGTCGCAATGGTTCTGAACGCAAAATATCACCATGTTTTTGTTGTAGAATATTAAATCTTTAAATTTAGATCTAGTTCTTAGCACATTTATGATGGTGACTACGCATAGGTAGGTACTAGTTTGAAATAGATCAAGTACTAAATAATGTTGCAACAAAAAAATGAGCGTAAAAATATAATATGTTTATTTGTAATGTCCACTTAAGATGTTACATCAATAACGAAAAAAATAGTTTCGATAAAAAAGAAAGTATCTAATTTGATAATATATCAAACAGGTATTTTAAGTCACAACAATAACAGTAACTTTCCAAACGTTTCCGTATTATTTTATGATCTTCAATATGGTCACAACTCAAATTGAACACTTTTATTGTATTGTGCCAAGTAAAAATCAAACATTGCGTTTTGATTCAAAATATTTTAATACGCAGACAACAATGAGGCAAAACTAAAGTATTTCCTTTTTATGTCACGTAATCAATACATAATCGGTGACATAACTGAATAATTGTCAAAAAGTGAACGTTTAAGATTTAATTGTCGATCCATGTTCACGGAACCCTATAAAGTTTCCATAATGCAAATTATCGGTATTAAAGTAACGGTTGGTCACTTTTTGCTACTGGGATGATTAAGCTATTAACGTTTCTAGAGCAATAAACACCTTTAATTAGCAATATTTCTTTCTGATTTGACATGCACGTTTATCAGTATGGCGAATCTTAAGCGCTGTCTGGACCACGGGAAAGAGACAGAAGAGGAAGTGGCAAAGGTGCCGATTGGTATGGAAACCGCTGTCGCCAAACAAACATAGAAATCAGTACCTAATCGTATTCTTGCCATTACGAAACCTGCACTTTTATTGGTTCTCTGTTGTCAACAATGAAAGAGGTAGGTACGTTTACGAAGTTTCACAAAAATTTTGGGCTTGCAATTGGGGACTGACAAGCACTGACGTTAAGTATGCTAAGCTGATCTTACTGGTAGTCGCCTCAATTCGCTCACGTACCACTTCCTGTTGTCTCTTTCTTTCACGGTACAGACCCATCTGTCGTCTGTCATTATGTCATTACCGAAAATGGGATTTTAGAAGTGCTTAAGATTATCTCCTCATTACTTGTTTATCGATCTTGTGTTAGCATTAAAGTAATTTTGCGAAACTTGCCTGATAGACGGGACACGAACTGTTGGCACATAATATCTTCGCCTTAAATGGCTATGAAAGCATAATTATGTTGGTGGTATTTATAAATTGTTTACGGGCGTATTCTTAAGAGTATGAAGTTTTGCATTACTTATACTATTACTTAACTATAAATTAATAAAATATGTAGTATTGATGTATTTCTTTCTTGTGGTCAATCTACAGCTGTGTCGTAAGCAGGGGTCTTTTCCTGTCACGCGGGTTTGTAACGGCATTGTAAGCACTTCATATCCTATCGTCTCATAGATACTTTTCCTGTCACATACCAAAGTCACGTGGAACGCGAATAGACCGTAGCTTAAATCACGCGTGCAGGTGAGACATAAACCCGTGTGACAATAAAAAGGCGCAACTCTATCATAATACAATACATAATACCTACCTACGTTTTACATGCGTGTTAATGCGTCATCAACACGTGTTATAATGTCTAACGTCATATCTATGCATGAAGGTTTGTAGTTTATTTAAGTCCAACGTATAAACTGATTGACTAAACTGTCACTAAGAATCGACTTATTGTTGATCGAAGCAAGAAGCTCTGTTTTTATAATAAAAATATATGGTTATCACATCGTTGAGTAATAAAAATAAACTAAACAGCAATTGTATATGTATAGAAATTTACCGACAGTCTTCATTTATAAGTAATTTATTTTCAAAACATAATACAAGTGTGGATTTTGATCTATATTTTTATTGAGAAAGCGTCAGATTCATCAAAAATTCTCACTCATCCAACTTAAAAAAAATCTATATTATTTATTACTATTAGGGCTAATTTTTCAATAGTCAGATAAACAGACAGATAAGGTTTATTCGACAGATAGCAAAAAAATCTGTTGTT
>DWPV01007115.1:0-10944 GCA_018251915.1 Urbanus proteus proteus
AACTTCTTGAAACATTAAAAAAATATATAAACTTCAACTTCAAGTACAAAAATTACGCGTATATTAAAATAATTTATTTTGAAATCTCATTATTTCATTTATTATCTGTATTTATTTATGTTGATAGATCATAAACCCCATGCCACAAAATAAAAAAAGTATTATTTAACTTTTACTTGATTGTGATATGCCCCAGAAATCTTTATATCGATTAACTATATCGTAAAAGCACATAAAAGTATTTTAATTGCCAATAAATGACAATCATATCAGATGGTAATCAGCTTTTCGCGCCGTTTTATTCTTTTGCGGCTGTAAGTGAGGTGAAAGGTCTACCAATTTTATTATTTATTTCACCTCGCTACCCGTTGATCTTTGGTAGTGAGACGTGTAGAGCAAATTGGTAGCAGTCACCGAATTAACACGTAATCTTGTACAAATTCTCACAGGCGCGGTGCGTGTGGTATTCCGCTAATGTGTTCTTGTTTGTTACTTTTTTATTTAACTGTTGCCCCGAATTCTTACCCTTTGGCTAATTTGTATCGCGTGATATTTAGGGTTGTCATGCTTAATATTTGAAATTTGTTTTGCGAATTGATTTATTTTTTATATTACTTACAGTCAATTAAAATTGGCTACTTACTAAGTTAATGCAGGTATGTCTAATTTTTAAAATTATAGGAAATATCTAGTTTTTTAAATATAGAAATATGCATGTATATGTACATATAAATAAACTGCTTATTTTAATTTATTCATCAATCGATTATTTCCCCACTGTTGGGCACTGATAGACCAGCGTAGAATGCGATGCGGACCAAATGCGGATTTAACAAAACTAAGTACCTAATCTAAAATCTAATGACAAAAATCAGGTGAGTAACACTGTTTACGTCATTACTACACAAAGAAACATACGGAAAACTATTATCAATGAAAATAAAAACCAGTCTCAACTGACGACTAAATAGGTAGCCTTCTATCTTATCTACATTATATCTTCTTATTGAATGTAAACAAATAATGGAATTACACGCTGTATTGACTTAAAAAGAACCAAAGACATTTTTTTGTTTCAATTATTAACTGTAAAATATTTACTTAAAAATTACAGTTTAATGAAACGGCTGAAATATAATGTCATTTCAATTTTATATTCATTTAAACGAATGTTTTGGGTAATGCTTTAATAAATAACAATAACTAGATTTACTTCCACAGTTTCTAGTCAAAAATCGATGAAGTCTACATTTATTTTGTTTTGTTTTTCTAAGTTTGAAAGTAGTCGCATACTCATTACTATCCCACTGCTGAGTACGAGTTTCCTCTTAAAGTGATAGGAGCTTAGATTTATTTACCTCCGGGCTAGACAAATGCGTATCAGTAGACCTCACAACTTTGAGAACTGTTTAAAATACACATGCAACTCTCGGTCAAATATTAACTCGAGTGTGTAGATTCTCACCATGTTTTGCTTTTCCATATAGCTAGTGATAAATAATTACTAATACGCACACAACTTCGAAAAAAATTAATTAGAGAGAGGATTCAAACCGCGAACCCCTAAATTGACAGGACTAATTTCTCGCTATCGTTGCTTTGCATATTAAATCATGGGTAAAATTGTAAGTAACATAGGTACAGTTACAAAGATCATATCAGATTAGGCAAAAATATGGGTTCCGTAGACTACCATAGTAGGTCTATTTTATTTCAAAGCAACATGCGGACAGGACTAAATTATAAAGGTTCCGCACATTTGTCTATGAAACCCTAAAAATAATTTATTACTCATAACAGTAGTCACCGCTCGTTCACGCAAACGGTTCCGGGTTCAATTGTCGGACAAGCATGATGAATTACATACCAAGTGATCAATATGTAATCTTTGTATATTACTTGTATATTTTTAATTTGGCTTTGGCTTCTAGGCAAGCGTGCTACATTCTAGGCTGCATCTCACTCAACAAATCAAATAATATTAGGATTTACTTATTTGTGTTCATATGTTAATAGAATGGCAATAGGATACAAAGTCCAAATTCAAAATTACCAACCATATAGGCACATTCAAATTAATGTTATTATCAATATGATTCATTTACTAATTATATTGAATCGCATGTCTGTAATAAACCTAAATATAGTCGCCGTTTCATTGAGTGGCGACCCTGCACGCCGCCAATTAAAACCTTAATTTGAAAACCGTGTATGTATTGTTGTATGGAGTTAATGAAACTGACGATTATTCGAGAAAGGCAATCGCACTGGTTTCTTTTGAAATATTACCTTTTAAAAGAAAGGTGCAATTGTAAGAGACAGATTTGAGATAAGTTCAAATATCAGCCCAGTTTTCATGTGTAGAAATAATGGCATAGCTACTAATTTAATTATATAATATAATGAATGTAGATAAATTAATAATTATAACATGACCGCAACTTAATACAAGAACTTTCGCTTGTAACGGTTAAGTGATAAGACATGAACTGCATTTTGTTTTTTACTCACTCCAATAAACATTATGAAAATGCAAAATTAAATTATGTTAATTAAAGTGTATTAAAAGTAACTTCAAGGGTGCACGAGATAACAAAGTAAGATCACCCACCGCCTTCGTAAAGCGATTCAAATCAAATTGCGTCTCAGCAGTGTAGGTATTTGATCAAACGCCGGCGATTGATAATTTTCTCTTCGGTTATGATAATGAAGCAGCTGCAGTGTTCAAGGCGCACTCGTATAATCAATATTGAGTTTCCTCCACGAGTATATTGAGCACCCTCGTTATTTATGCAATGGGGACTCATACTGGACACGCGATCATCTCGAACAATGCAAGGACCCGGCCCGTCGCGACCTAGACTTTCCACTTTAATTATTCCCCACATCGCTCCGACGCGTTTCGCTGAAACAATAGATTAACCCAGTTGCCGCATATTCTATAACTCGCGGCATTCCTTCTCATTACTTTCGCGTCCTTGGCGTGAGCCGCTATCTATCATGTGATCTATTGTACGCGGACTCGACATCGGACCTGAGATTAAAGCGATAATTAATGCTGATTCCATACGACCTAGATTCGGCTCCGCTCGATAAAGTTAATTTACAGTTATAGTTGTAAATCTCGTTGCAAAATAAACGGCGAGCACGCGCGGCGGCCTGACCATAGACAACACGCGGCGACTCCCACACAACCTCGATACGTCAGCGCGTTCCCGCCCGCGCGTGTGAGCCGTGAATGAGCCCTTCCCGAACACCGTCACGTGGCCCATACACGTATAACCCGGCTGACGTGCGAGCCACCCGAACGGCAAGCGCCCCTAAGCGACACCGGGACTCCCGCTTCGGTCGGGTTACACGGAAATACGCATGTGACTGGAGCGAGACACAACAACACATGTGTGTGACCCCGCGTCGGAGGGGAGGGTGCGTTCAAACTTTTGTCTGAATGAACGGGGTGAAGTTTGACAAGTTGTGTAGACATGAGGAAGGGTTGAGCCGAGTTGCGAACTTGGCGAACGCTTTCGATTTCGATGCGTTGCATATGGGGCGATGCGGATCGATCGTAAACTTTGTCTGGTAACTTTGTTCCAATTATGTTAACCCATTCGATTAGGAGCGTTAATCCGACGTTTAGATGTGCAACCGCCGAACAAAAAGTAGGCAACTTACAAAACTTTTGGAAAAAAGATCGAGTCGAATGGTAACGTATTGCGTCGGCCGCTTAGTGGTACCTATGTTTCGTAAATCATTGTTTATGGTTGAACAGTTTTCTGAGGGGTCTCACAGACCAGAATTAGAAAGCGTCAAGCGAGGTACCGCCGGCACGACTAATTGACCACAAGGTTTACGCTATTCTGCTAGAAATAATGTTAAAAAATAAACAAATTTAACGAGCAACTGTAAAGTATTAGACATGCAGATGAAATTTCGTCGAAAATCTTTCAACACCAAAAAAATAAGAGACACTAGAGGAGCGGAAAATCGGTAAATGTTACCGGTAACGAGACTCGTTTGACTCAAAACTACACTAGATAATAGAAATACCTATATCTCTTTTGTGTAATAAATTGATTTATGCAACCAACATGTAACCAGACCGTGGCAAGTAGGTATTTGAAATACACCTGCTGCATTTTAAACAATCAAGAGCTATATTATAAATTTCGTTTAGTTTCAATAAACTGAGTGATCTAGAATGCAAGATAGATTCGAATGGATGTTAATATTTCAGATCTTGGAATATAGATCGGACATAGGTAATATTTTATACGAAAGGACAGAATGATTTTATATAGATCGCGTGAATTGGGAACATTATAATATGCGACGTGTATATTTTTATTATTTTTGGTTTTTCATCATTATCTGTACGCAGGTAAGGGAGAATGAATAGATGATCGTCTCTATGCCTTCTTTTATGAGATTCTCATACACATACTATACCTATTTCATAGTGTAGGTAGTTATATACTTACTTAATGCTTATTGTTGATACCTAGTAGGCGTCGTTAATATTTGCAATATTTTAATTTCAATGGCGCCTGTGGTTTATAGTGATAAATTCCTATTTATGCACAATAATTAGTTCATTCTATTATGGGTTTTATTTTCATACAGTCAAAAATGGTAAGTGACCAATAATATTGGTCAGATATCTAAAAATACTTACATGTGTAATACAATGGCCAATAGGTATACCTACTAACCATTCAAACAAAGATATACTATTTGAGTGCTTTACGTAACCTACAAATATAAAATAAGTAGGTACCTACATCAGGCTTTCCACCCGTTTGATGTTGGAACCAAAATCTGATTATTCGCGTACTCCGACTAAGTAGGCCACTTACAACGAAATAAAGTCGATATTACTTTGGTGAAGACCTATAAATACATTTTTGTAAACATCTAGATTGAATTTAGACGGATTGTAAAAAGTATTCGTAGTAGGTAATGTAGATATCTTCACTTTTGGTTAAAACTTTAAGAAGTCAATCATGCATCCTGATATCGAAAACAAAGATGGTCCCTGGTCGATAACCTTCCACTGAAATCCAAGAACTGCTTCAAGTTAAAAATGGGTGTGGTGGGACCTCCCTAGCCGAAACTACTCTACTACCACTTTCTACCACTGCTCCTACTTATGCAGAGTACCGTTTTATGTAGGTATGATTTACCTCAAGTTATAGTCTAAATTTTAATGGTGGTAGAGCCCTTTGTGAATCGGCGGCACCACCGCCACACCTTTTTCTGCCTTATAACAGAAGTAGCGCTGCTGCGTTCTGGTTTGAAGGGTGTGGTTAGGGAAACATACTTATACGATTCGTCCAACTTAGTCCTTAGGGGTAGCAACGCATCTGTGGCCGACCTCAGGTAGAACTGTGACCTTATGAGGGGTTGATTACAGATGTCCATTGGCGGCAGTGGCCACTTACCACCAGGTGGACTGCATGCTCGTTTGTTACTTAGATCATATAAAACGTCTAGAATTACGCAATATTAGGTGCATTTGAATCACATTGGTGAATTTGTTCTGATTGATCTTTCATTGTTTGTTTACAAAGAAGTCTTATACCATTTATTGTCCTCACGGCCGAAGGAAACAACTTTTTACATACAGATTGTTGTCGCGAACAATTGGTTATATAACAAAACAAAGGAAATAATCTACATTATTTACCTTAGCTTTCAAACAACCGTAACCGCAAAGAAAATGGTATGACACAATCGGTTATAGAAAGGTCGGCCAAGGGAAATTACGTTTTAATGTAACAGTGGTTTATAGAAAGCTGACCAACAGACAGACAGAACATGTGAATAAAGTTATAAGAAATCGATCGCATTCCAGCAATAAAAACTTAAGGAAAAATAGATAGATGAAAAGAATTAACGTTATTCGTTTTGTTGAAACTGCTATTATTAATAGAATTGGATTAATGATTAAAACTCATTCAGTGAATTCTTAATAAATTTGGGGATTTTTTAAAATTTCAAATGAATTACATTACATACTTACATCTTTTATGATAATGAACAAAAACAAACAATACACATAACTACATAAAAATGGCGAATAATATTATAAAAGTTACTTATTTAATGACGAAAACTGGTAGAACTATGTAGATAAGCTTTTCCCACAAATAGCGCTAAACCTTGTTACATATTATAATATTCACAAGCACTTCCGTGAAAACGCAATATAAATCACCTGTGACAACATATCTTATGTCTAATATATGTATTTGGTGGGACGGGAACATAACTTTCAAACGTCATATCTCAGTATAGATCCATATCGTTATTTTCAAAGACATATATCTAGATAGATCCCGCAAGTGCTTGTACTTAACGTGCCGAAACGGAACGCATAGGAGGCGTAATGAGCTTCCTTCAACTAACGGAAATCCGAAATAACACATAATTGTGAAATATTTAATTGTAGTTCAACAAAAAAAAGATTGTCCGAGGTAATGGAAAAAATGCTTTCATCTGCAAAATAAGTTTGTTTAACGATTACCTTCATGTGACATGTTCTTAAACAGAAATTAAACCGATAAAGTTTTCATACAAATGACGATAGATGCGTAATCCATTGAAATATAAGTCTGTGGTTATTTTTGTCCAATTTCCTTTACGAATGTGGGCTTATTGATTGTGGGTTATTATGCAAATAGCGAGTATCGAGTAACGAGTGTCTTAACGAGTGACACGAATTAACGGTTCGTTAGATATTCTGGGCAATAAAACCTGGGAGCCAGTTGTAGCACCCACATATAACGAGGCCTAGATAAATAGCAACGTGTCTGAAAACGGCTGAGTTAAGAGAAGAGTTGTGAGCTAAGACCTTATTAAGCTCTGACGTTTTGTCCGTCGATATAAAATTCTTCTTTTTTAAATCGAACGATGATGATAACTATAACAAAATCATCGAGGTTACCCAATCATCAAGTCATTGCTATCCCACTTGAGGATTGGATTATTCTCATATCTTCAATCAGCTCCACGGACCATTTTTACGAGCTTTACCTATACCAATAACGTAGACGTTAGCCATTAATGCTCTATATAAAGGAAGAATCAATAACAATCCCATCAACAACAATTCCATCAACAACAACAGCAACAATCCCATCGAGGGACCGTTCTTGTGGTCGCTGTTGCTTCTAAGAACTTAGTTGGGACACTTCATTAGGAAATGCCTGACTTACCTTTCAAACTAGAACACAAGAGCTTCATACAGTAATATTTTGCGTCACTTTAAATATATAATTCTGAGTTTGCTAAATCATTATAAATAGTCTATCGCTCATCGTAAGCCTTTGGTTAGTCTGATTGTAACATTACGGGCACTTGACTTCGACGCGTTTCTATCCACAGGTTTACGATTAATTGTAGGTGATTGACGAACAGATCTCCAGGAAATGCGGAGACAGGTGCGCTTGTAAAAGTAGACCATTGACGCTATTGACGTATTGTGTCTAAATTAATTGCAATTAAAGTACCTATCTATACTTTTATTTAATGTGAAGTACCTTCATAGATATGTACCTACAAGAATCGTCATAAGTATATTACAAAAAAGCTGATCTAGTTTATTATTCTAGACTAAAATCTCAGCTCTATAATTTCAATTTCGAAAACGTAACTCACAACTATTCGAAAGTACAGAAATATGGCATTGTATTCGTGATATCACGTTGGTGAGTAGCGCCATCTGTTATCGAATGGCGGAGAAAGCCAAAGTAGACTCAGATAAATACAGTGTGAAAACATTATCAATTCTTTATTACATTCTACGACAAATGTTATTAGTTGATAGTAGTTTAAAATGTTTTATAACATTAATAAATACCTAATATTTTTATTTTTAACTTGTCGGATCGGATCTTTTTGGCATAAACTCGTATCAAAACAGTCCTAAATCTTAACGACTTCATATTATTTTATATCGTAAACCTGACATTTATTTTGCTTAAATATATCACAGTTCAGTGATTACAGACTTTCCTAATATCAGACACCTACGTCATCTTCCAATGGTTGTTTTCTTAAATGCAGTTAGTTTTTCCAATAGGACGCAACAGTTTTTCTCATTCAGTTTTTCTGGTACAACTACAATAAACATTAGTTTATAATCCTAGCGTAAACGAGGTCAGGTAATGTAGTAAAAAATACTGTAGCGTTAGTTTTTTAATAATCGAATACGTAGTGCCTATGCTTATTACGCTTAAACATCCGAATCGCCATAAAACGACCTTAGAAAATGTATTCATGTTTCAACTAAATTTAGAACGCCCTTGAAGTGAAATTATACCGTTAAAAATATAAGGGTTTAGTATTCAATTGAAACATGTAACACTAAAATAATATTAACATTGTACAAATTCAATTAGCTTCTTAATGATTGTTTAAAATGAATGTAAACTTATTATTTAGAGGTGTCGGAGATATAAAATGTTACTTTCAAACTTTTACCAGATCAACCCACGCAAAATAGGTAAAGATAAAAAGCTTAACTGTTTCCAATGGATAGTGATTGGAAATATAATATTATTAGAACTTGACAGATTTACTTACTAAAACTAGCAAAAATATAATGCTATTCTGCTAATAACTGATGCTTATAACTGAATATTTCAGAGAATATCCCCAAACGCATGTTACACAACTAGGTATGTACCTATAAATTCTAATACACAATTGTCTTAATCTTTCAACAAATCCGCAATAAATTAAAACAAAAATAACGAGAATTAAAAAGAAAACAGCTTAAGACGGGTGTAGCATCGCACAGATGTAAATAAGCATTTCTCTGCGAGGTGTCGTCCGTTGAACCAAATGCGACAAATCGATAGCCGTCTTGCTTTATTGCGATATCTGACTATCCTGTTCTTGTCGTAAAACTTCCTTACCTCCCTACAATACGCAATTACCTTGGGTAGCTATAACCTTTAATTTCTAATTAGATTCTGTTTTAAATCAAAATCGTTGTTTTGTGATGATTAGGCTATAACTACTTAAATGCAAGCACACACATAATACATTATAATGCACGATCTAATGCAAGTGATACGAATTAAAAACTCGCATTACAACGAATGTGTTTTAAATTTTTATTGAGTTGACAACACTATTCACAATAATTGATACATGAAAACTTTATAAGTTAATAAATCGATTTTAGAGAATTTTCACGAGAGTTTTTGCTTTTAAAATTATTTCTATATATTTTTTTATATACTCAACAACAACACGACAAATTACAAACAACGAAAAGTATAGCTAAGTATTTTAGATCATTGCCCGGAGTAAATGTTAGGTGCATGGGAAATTGAAACATTAATATGACTTTTAGGCTTTTCTCACTTTTTATTTTCAATTGTCAATAAATCCAATCGTAATTAAAATTGACCTACATCCCTACATTGTCACGAGATTTTACATCGAGACTGAATGACGCTAAGGTTTTAGTTTTGGAAGATATTTTATTAATCAAACTAGCTTTTGCCCGCGGCTTCGCTCACTTCTGTACTATATAATGGATGTTATTATTCATATAAACCATCCTCTTGAATCACTCGATCTATTAAAAAACCGCGTCGAAATCCATTGCGTAGTCTAAAGATCTAAGCATAAATAGGGACAGACAACGAAAAGCGACTTTCTTTTATACTATGTAGTGATAAGAGTGTATGTTTTTTTGCAAAGTCATTTGGTTGATAGTCATAATCGATCATATCGAATATGAAGCATCTAGGTACTTTGAATAAAATATTTTTGATTTTGACTTTATAAATAAATACATCGTCGACCAGCAAAACACACATTATTCAATTAAAATTACCTCTAAAATACGTACGACTACGTACCTAACAGTGCAATAACGTACTAACTTGTCGTGACCGAATATGATAAAAGACGACAAACTGAATATAGTAAAAAATCAATGACTTCTACGAATCTTATTTGAGATGACAAATCTATCGATTTGACACCATTCATGTTGCATTACAATACAGTATTTTATTGTACCTACACGAGAATTATACGGACATACAACACGGATATTAGATACTTATAAATGCGTAGTGTTTATTAAATAAAACATTTGTCACAATTTACTAGCAAAAAATTACTATTAAATATATCAATCATAGCTGTACTCATAAATCATGAATGAATATCATTTCTTAGAACGAGGCGGAGTAGATAGGTCAAACTACATTTGTGTTGTTGTAACTGCCCGTAACCCACAAAATACCTACTAATACTATATTTGGTCATTGTGGTCCTTATAAACGAATTTAATAATGAATAAGTTATGAACAATACAAAACAAACGTAATATGCAGCGAACAATGAATGCGATAGTTAACTTTCGAACGGCTTGCGCCATCTAGTGTCGAGTAGACTATACTAAGAAAAGCTCTTGCCTACTTTTGAATTGTAAGTCGTGATTTTTGTTTTTAATAGTCTAATACTTAATTAATTGCACAAAAATACTATAACTATTGAATTTTAGCATTTCATTTAAAGTATTTCATGTAATGTAAAACAGGTATATTAAAAATAAAACACCAACTTAGAAAATATGAAGTAGATTAAAAATTGCAACATAATTTTATTTTTCGAATTTAGAACAGACCATTAAAAATAATGTCCTCCTTTCAATATTAAGTAATTAAGTAAACCTATAATATACTTATTCTTAAATGACATAGGAATATTGAATAGATAACCTTTGTATAATACGAGGTGTCCGAGGCGGCTCTGCTTGTCTGGTCACTGCTTAATATTTTCATACTAAAATGAGAATGGCGTACCCATTCAAATAATCGTAAATTTTTTAAACTCTCCAAAGTTCAGTGAATAACACTTCAGTATTGAGAATTAAATTAACAAATGAATCAAATAGATTATTTATATTTTATTTCGCTT
>DWPV01007116.1:0-10941 GCA_018251915.1 Urbanus proteus proteus
CATCGGGACTCAGAGGCCTTAAATTAGTTTAGAGCATAAAAGTACTTTTAACACAATCATATTTTTTATATTACTGGGGCATAAAAGACAACCCCATTACTCAAGGTTAAGTACCATATTATTGTATTGTATGCCTTTGAGCTGAGAGCTGGAATGGGACAACCATTCACTCTTGAAATCAGTTAATCAAGGTGAAAGTTGGTACACACATAATATAATGACATCACAATGTTGTGGTATCATCAGTCTGATAATGGAGATAGGTGGATTAATAATCTCAATTCTTGCATGTTTGATCTTCTGAGAATAGTCTTTAGATGCATTTTGGCATGATTTTGAAGGTATATCAAATTGATCGACGAAAATAGATGTTATGTAAAAATATTGTCAGATTTTACTAAAACTCACAAGCATATGTTGTTGTCGCCGCCACAGCCGCTCGTGTACCAGGTAGGGCGGCGGCGCGATAGGTACCGTGTCCCGCCGCCTCCAGCTCACTGAAACAAACGAGATTTACTTACCAGCACTGACAATCCATGTTGATGTTTCAACCACAGACATATATCTGGATAGATCCCGCAAGTGCATGTACTTAGCGTGACAAAAATGGAGAGTAAAAGAGGCGAAATGAGCTTCCTTCGACCGAACGAAATCGAAAGTAATATATAATTGTAGGAATTTAACAAATAAAGATTATCCGAGGTGAAGAAATTGCTTGCATCTGCAAATAAGTTTGTTTTTAAAATATCTATAATCAAAGGTGTTCTCATAGAGAAATTTAATTGAAAAAGTGACACGTTTGGTTTTCATACAAATAACGATAATACGTAATCTATTGAAATATATGTCTGTGGTTTTAGCGCTGACGTTTCTGTTTTAAAAGTTTTTGTGATGTTTTTCTTTGGATGAGAAGACTTTTTTAAGGTACCCAACTCCGTGAGGGCGAGGTCGGGTTATGGGGTAATGTGGTATTCTTATTTCTGCCTTATAGAAGTAACACTTTGCTGTGTTCTGGCTTGAGAGTATGTTAAAACAGTGTATCTGTGATCAACGTCCAGTAGGATTTTTGCCCTGTTTGACTATAGGTAGTTGACTTGTGTGCATGCATTATAGTAACAAAATAATAGCTGATGGGATAACATTTATTTTTGGCTCTTAATAGACATTTCTCCACATATATCTAGATCTATAAGAATCTATAATATAATTCGCATCGTGTAGGTATGCGTTTTGATATATTTATGAATATTAGGAATTTCTAAGCCTGCCTACAAAACGATGTGTAAATTGTCGCTTGGCTGTCGCAGCTGTACGGCACTTCGCAAATTGCATTGAACTACCAAAACCGAACCTTTGACTTCTGTCCTAGTTGTAGCCGAAACCGAATTGTTTAAGATTAAAAATATTGTACATAATTATCACAAATTTAGAGATTTACATGGTAATAGGAGCACATGGATAATTTACAACTGTATTAATAATGGAAAAGGCTATAGTATAATAAATTTAAATTTTGAAACAGAAAAAACAAATGTGTGACTAAATCAGAAGTGACTCATTGGCGTACCGAACGTCTAGTCTAAGTGGATGGATACGTATCGCCTGCGATGCTAACGGCCGAGTAATACCGAACGTAACCCGAGAGTTCACGAAGGTAGATGAAAGGTAAGATATTTTTCAACTGAACCGAAAGTTTGTGATTTTCAGCTGAAACCGAAATTTCATTCGGTCATTAGTTGTTAGGCCAGGAACAGAGGTAGCCACCGGAGATAGCAAGCCACAGAAGTAGTTGGTATGGTGAACGCTTTGCAAAGCTAGGCAGATATCTGACAAGTTTAGTTTTTCGTTTTGGGTATGTGCGTCCATGACAGGATATATCCTAGTATGGGGTTGAGTATAAAAGCATTATTACTACTTATATAACAGACTATATATATAACAAAAACTCACCATGAGCGTCCGGCGGCGTGAAAATGTGGTACGGGGCGTGCGGGGCCGTTACGTGTACGTACCCGGGTGTATCGCACTCGGGCACTGCGGGCGCGGCGTGTGCACACAACATTAACGTGAGACGTACGTTCATACGACGTACTTGTGTTTTATAGATTTGAAAGTAAATCTGTATGACTAATCTAGGGCATGGTGACCGTAGATAGACCCAATTAATATCAATTAATTTCTGTATTCGCACCGCTTCGCATTCGCTCACGTAGGACGTAGAGTTACGAGTGTAAAAAGCGTTATTGTAACTATGTATAGCCAAATCAATATAGAGACATTTTTGCGTCTGTGGTAGTGTTATACATACAGTGAGTAAAACCGATATAAACCGGTTTACGATAGCTATCGCGCATGCGTACTCTCGCATAGCTACATAAAAGTAACATCGGAAGTGTCGCGTCATTCCAATCTGTTTTTTTATTATTTTCTTAGTATTTTTTTCATTGTTGTTATTACTTTTTTTATGACCTTGCAGTGTAATTATTTGTTGATTAATTAACTTTATTTGTAATTAAAATTATTAGGTTAAAGTTTAGATACAATAGAGAGGCTGTAGATACAATATAAGAACGAATTATCATTAATATTAATGATTTACCGGATGAAAGCAAAAAAGAAAATTATTTCAAAATCTAGGCTAAGAAAAATTCATGATAAATTTACGTTTGCGTGATTTTCAGTATCTGCCTATTAAAAAAAACTTTTATTTATCTGCTGACCGTGCACTACTACAAATGCAAAAACGTCTCTAAAGTGATATGGCTACACATACATAAATACCAAGTATACTATATTATGATATGTAACAAAGACTCACCATGAGCGTCCGGCGGCGTGGAAATGTGGTACGGGGCGTGCGGGGCCGTTACGTGTACGTACCCGGGTGTATCGCACTCGGGCACTGCGGGCGCGGCGTGTGCACACAACATTAACGTGAGAAGTACGAAGTACGTCGTACTTGTGTTTTATAGATATGAAGGTAAATCTATCTAGTCTATGTCGTGCGTAGATGAAGTATCCAAATGTACTCCTAACTTCAATCAACAATACTAACTTGCGATTGTTGGTCGAAGACTCCGAATACTTTATACTAGCAGGTAAAATATGAGATCGATTTTAAATTATTACACTTGACCGTAAGACATTCTGATAGATTGAATGTATTGTATAATGTCTGCGTAGTTTTAAAGCAGAATTAAGTTTATTGGGGTGTACATTTCTCAAAAACCACTGTTAGAAATGCAAAGACTTATTTAATTATTAAGCGCTCAACTAAAGATGGTATTACATTTAATTCCTTTTTATGTTTTCTTTAAATCTAATTGGAACTTTAAAAATGTACACACGAATCTAGTCTTTACAAACTATTGGTCTTGTTTCATTATGCTTAATGCCAATCAGAGCTACGCTATACTCTCCTGCATGTATTCTTATAGAGTAAATAGATAATTATATACTAGGAGTACATTTAGTTACTTCGTCTATGATATGCCTATGTTATAAGATTAACAAAAGCGCTATATCTAAAAATCCAGTAGTTAGGATAGGTAGCTGTTACTAGATTGCTATTTGATTCAGTAATAGGTTATACTATCCGAAAATCATACAAATAAATATTATACATTAAATGAATTTACAATGATTATAACATATATTAAACACACTATATATGATCTTTACTAATCTAAGATAGGGGTCATTCAAGTAGTATGCAAGCAGAATTTTAGTAAGTAGTAAACCTCTTTCCCTTATCAGCGAAAGTAAGCAAAATTCTCCCCCTACCTATGTTTACGTTAAGGAAAACGTAAATGTCAAAGTCAAATACAAGCAAAGCAAAGAATTAAGCCTACGTAATATTTGAATGATGCCGTGTAACAAAAGTATTGTATCTAGTGTAAATAAATACCGCACAGCTCACCAATTAGAAGTTTAGAGTAACTAACTAATAAGTAGTTTCAGACGTTTTTTAAGTAATAGCCGAAAATAACCGAATTTTGCTTTAGTTTACTACCAAAGTGACGTCACATCAACATCAAAATGGCGTCTAGCGTTTTCGAATTTTGATAAATGGACTAATAAGTTTGAATTTGAAAATTGTGTTATAAAATTTACACTGTTTGACCTTTTTAGTTTGCAAAATTTTTAAAGAATCTTTATCAAATAAAATTAGAAAAAGCATTTTCTAATTTTCCTAACATGTGTGTTATACTCAATTTTAAACTTGCAGCACATTAGGAAGACTTGCAAGATTTTTTTCTAAATTTGTAGTTAATTAAAACAATATAAGTGGCATAATATATGTCAAATTTAATTAATGTCGTCCCTAGTAAATTTCTACAGAGCATTAAGGATTATCCAGGACAGAATGTGTTCTGGAAGGGCAAATTCCTTGGTTTTGGCTCATTTGCTAGCGTTAGGTTCACCACGGATCGATTATTTCATCTGGGCGTGCAAGATGGCAAAATTCTCTGCCTTTCCTTGACTGAGTGTGTTAGGACTCATCCAGGATACATTATTGATCTGGCATGGCAGAATTAGTGTTTGTTGGGCTTTAGTTTGATTGAGAGCTTTAGCATCCTGGACAGATGATTATAAACGGCTAAAAACACTAGTATGGGACAAAATGACTCCCATTTTGTCCTATAAGGATTTTTTTACAGGTGTTATCACTAGTTGTTATCATTAGTTGTTGTTAAGTGCATGCGTACTGACCGTGCGCGTCCGGCGGCGTGACGTGCGCGGGCTGCAAACAGTGCGAGGCGGGCGGGTGCGCGTGCCCGTGCGTGTGCGTGTGCGCGTGCCCGTGCCCGTGCCCGTGCGCGTGCGTGTGCGCCGGGTGCGGCCCGCAGCAACACCCGCGGCACGCCATCACGCACCGGACTCTGGAACATTGTAACCATGAGTTAGGAATAGTTTACTCAAAAATTCAAAATCTATAATACCAAATAGTTAATATCTATAGGTACGATAAAGGCGTCAAAATCGCAAAAAAAGCTACACACATTATCTAACATATATGTGTGACATACGGTCTGCATATATGCTACGTAATAAATACGACATAATTAAAATTGGCACGCTCGGCAAATGAGGTGAAGAGACAAAAAGTGGATTTATTTAACAATAATTCTTTAAACCATCGTAGTGGATCGGAAGTACACAAGCATTATAACGACCTGTGTGACGGAGCGGACATCGTAGCGGTCTGTCACGCAAAGGGTTCCAGTTTAATTCCTGGCCAGACATATCCAAATTATGAATTTAGATTTCTGTGCACGGTATAGGTGTTTGTGTTTTCGTTTTTGTGTATCCTATCACCCACAGCACCAGTAAAACATTCTAATGTGGGGCTTTGGGTAAAAATTACCTACCTTGTTCTTAGCATTGGGTTGAAGGGCTGGTTAGTAGCCTGCTGCGGCTCGTGGTAGCGGTGCGGCCGCGTGTCCGCCAGCGGGGCGGTCTCCGTCGACGCGTTCGTCGTCGTTGGCGGCGCGCGCTCCGGAGACGCTGTCGTTAGGTCTATCACCACACGCTGGAAATAATAAACAATTACATTATACAAACTATATGTATAGAAGAAGCTCTGTGGTTTGAATGGAGAAAGAACGAAGTAAATAGATGAGTTATGGGACTGATTTTGACAATAACTAAATATTTGTTATAGATAGTTCAATAGATATTTAAACAAAAATCTGCTAGCAATAAATTCATTCACATTTGCACTACAACATGCCCTATATTGATTCTTATAAGGACTAGTGGAATCAGGTTTTTTGTTTAGGGCAGATATATTAAAGGAGAGATATTAATGGCGAAAGGATAGATGTTTGCGACACATATAAGTACATTTATTAAGTCGTTTGTATGTCATACGAAACTTACAGTGTTCTGCTGCTCCCCAAGCACCTGGACATCATCATCAGAACTATCGGACACCCAGTCCAACTGCAGATCAGGTGCGGAGAGCAAACTTCCCTCAGTTTGCGTTTGAGAGTCCGACTGAAATGTCGATGAAAGTAATTTTTAAAACATTTGGTAGTGAGTATAATTTAAGTTAATTTGTAGTAGAAAGCTACACTTCTAACAAGAAACAATATCAAAAATCCAAACAAATATTGTTAATGTGAACTTCAAAACTTGCAATTATAAGTAGATTTATTTATATAGCTCACCTGGTATATAATATTCACAGCATTATCATTTTCAGCCACAGAGCCTGAGCTGGTCCCAGGTTGTGGCTCTAACGATCTCTGGTTTGCCTGACAGTCGCCTGCAGAGTTAACCACACAACACTTCCTGCCCTGGCGTGCTTCCATTTTTATAGATACATTAATATCAGGAGTTGCTTGAGAACTCTGTTGACTATTACTGGGTTCGGACTTCACGTTACTCTGTATCGTTACCTCGTTTTTTACAGCCGTTGAAGGTTGTTGGGGATTTTCAGGTCTTTGCGGTGAGGAATCTCCTTCTATTTTAATTACAGATTGCTGAGCGCCAGGCTCTTCTTTGATTTGTGAATTTGACGGTGCAGAATTTGATGCCCCTGCATTGTCACCACTGTTCGTAGACCGCGCAGCCCATCTCTTTACCCTCGGATGATGATGGTAGTGGTGATGGTGGTGATGATGATGTGGTTCATTCAGATAGCTATAATTAGTTGGGCTGTGATTACAATCAGTATTTTGGTCCCCGTGGGAATGTATGCAGCCTCTCTGAGCATGGGTTGCTCTAAAAGTTGGATTGTTATGGGAGTTGGTGCAATTGGAACCTGTGTTCTCTTGTTTTACTTGTGTACAGCTACTGGTGCGGGGTACTGCTGTCGTTGTGGAGGCTTGCTGCATGCCTGAGGTGTTTGGTAACCTTGAACAACCATATTCTGTTTGCATGGTGTCACTACCATCCGAATTGCTGTCTGTTTGTGCATTAACATCAACATTCTCTTGTGGTTCTGTTTTGATACCTACTCTAGAATTGCCAACCGAATGACTACAATGAGATCTGCTACTTGAAACGTCCATATTTGAGTTTGATGAGCCAGCAGCACTCTCATGCTGTCGTTTTCTTGAAGCTGATCCATTGTCTTCCTCCTCAGAGCTGACTTCTATTAGGTTTGAATTACCTTCATTCTCTCGCGATTGTCTTCTTCTAGGCGATATGTTTAGCCGACGACTAGGTCTCTCTAAATTATTAGCAGAACTACCATTCATAGTTGTGATTGGATTGTAAGGAGCACCAAGAGTGGGTGGTAGGTGTTCAAATGACATACGAGTAATGCTGCCATTTTGAACCTGCATGGGATTGTTGCTGAGATCATAGTTAACAGGTTGTGGTAAATAATTGTCTTCACCATGTGTTGTTCCATAGAAAGGGGTCACTCCGAAGACACCAGGCCGTCGCAGTGGTGGAGGATAATGGGGATAATTAGGAAAGTAGTAACCACCATGCATGGGTACCGGTGGTTTCGGTTGGTATCGAATATTGACATCCGGTAGCCGTTGGCCATTACCATCAGTACTATCCGCATTATTACCCCGGAGGGCATAATCTAGGGAACTAGAGCTATCCGGAAGAGGCTGATATTCCTCAGGCACAGGCGTGTGCGCACCTCCTGGTTGTGCTAATGGCGCCAAATTAACTTCGAAAAACTGTGACGGTGAAGTTGAATTAACCGAATTTGAGGAGATGGCATTCTTTGGTGTTTGTGCATTTCTATCGGTTGGTGTAGCTTCAGACGTTGCCGGCAACATTTCTACGTCATCGTCACTCTCAGCAAACAGAGGCTCACATTCTATGTCCTCTGAAAGAAGAAAGAAAGAAATTGATCATTTACTTTTACAAAATTTATACAGCAAATCATGGCATTTATATAATTATATAATTGTTCATATCTATACTAATATTATAAAACGGAAGAGATTATGAGTTTGTTTGTTTGAACAACATTATCTAGTACTAATCCTATTTAAATGTTTCCTTTAAATGGTAAATCATTTCTTTGCGAAGGTTTCGGAGTATAAATTGTTAAATTCGATTTACTCAAAACAGAGATATACGGAACCAATCTGATTTTTATTTGTACCTCTATAGACCATGAAAATGTTTAGTAAGAAAATGTATGGAAAAAATTGTCATTTCCTTTAGTTTTGCAGGTATAGTTAGTTTCCAGAATTTGACCCTTATAAGCAACACTATCGAATGGCGCAATAAAACAGGGTGTGATTTTTTTTTCAAAATGAACTCGTTCAATTCCTGGCTAGGGATTTTTTTTTTTTAAAACAAAAAGTGCAGTTTTAATTTTTATCAAAATCGGCCTTATAAGGCCTTCCAGCAATTTTCGCTAATCCTTATAATTTTAGATATAACAACCCACGCTCATTTGAAAAATTTACCCTGTATAATATATTCATGTATATGTAATTTAGTACTCATTAATGTAAAGCAACTGTTAACATGAACAACCACATAGATCAATTTTAAAATGTGCAACATACTCAGGAGTCATTATCATACATATACATACTAAAATATTACTACAATAATATGGAAGGATAGCAATTGTACAATACAATACCATTTCTTGGCGGATTATCAGATGCTGTGGATGTGAATGCTGTATCCAAAATAGCTCCAAGGGAAGATGGTCCCGGCAAATCCCATGCCGGCTGATCCTGTTCCTCCTCGAACCCCTTTTCAGCCATTATAAATTATTTTTTAAGTCTCATATTGTTCTAAATGAACATTATTTTCCTTTTCACTTGAGCACCAGTACTTGTCAACACATAACTGTCACAAATTAAAACATATTACACGGGGAATTATTGAAATATAATTGATCATTCACACATTATAAATAATCGGTCATTGTTGTATTGTTTAGATCCATTATTTTTAACTTATCGATATAAAACAGTTCAGAAATAAATAATGCGACATCACGACTTAATTTAAGAATTCTATCTTGATTCTTGATGTTTTTTTACATTCACATTCACACACAGAATGAATAAAAACACAGATAATAAATTGAGTCTGACCCAGTATAACACACAACTCTGTGGCACCTTGAGACTACTTTTTATGGGGTTCTACGACCAATAAAATAACTTTTAATTTTGAATGATGAGAATGATACGATTAGCAAAACCTTATTTCAGAAATTTTTCATTGTAGCCAATCAAAAATCAGTAACAGTAGTTTTGGCACTAAAAAAAATCCTGCATTTTTATTTGTAGCCTGTTATCAACACGGACTGACTGAAGCGACTTCCTATGTAACATACTGATTGGCTTGAATTGGCTTTGACTGCGAAGATTAGGGAAGTAGAATGGGGAGAATTCTATACTCTTAGTACGAGTTGGTTCGTTAGGAGCTAGCTTATCGTAAAATAAGAAGTACTCAACTTGGCTAGCATGTCAGTGACACTAACTCATAAATTTTACCCATGAAAGAAAGAGACAATAGGAAATGGCCTAGGAGCCTAGGCCACTTCCTGGGCACTTGGCCTGGCCTAGGATGATTAGTATGGGTATCGCTGTAGCCAAATAAACACATAGAAATCAGTACCTAATCGCATTCTAAGAAACCTTTTTTATTGGATGCCTGTTTACAAAGTTTTACAACAATTTTGCTACCCGAAGAACAAAATTTACGTTAAGTAGACAAAGCTGTTCATAAATTAATAGCAGTCACCTCGATTCGCACGCGTGTCAATTCCAGTTGTGGACGGATGATTGGCAAAATTAAACCGTGTGATAGGCTCTTCATACTGCCCGAAGTGACTGTCAGTAACGTCAGAGTCAGTCGATTTACTGTTTGGAGATGGTGTTGCCAACAAAGTGGATTTTCCACTAAAGCTGATGACTTCAACCTTATATTTAGTGGAAAAAATATTATTTTGGTGAGTGGTGATTTTACATTGAAATGGAATAAGTTTTTTTTTATGAAGCATCAATGAATTTGAATCATGATTTTAGGAATTAGATTTGCGATTTCTCCTTATAGTGCCTCATTACAATGCTAATATTGGCAGATTATTAATTTAAAAGTACGAATGTAATAAAAAATAGGTATCGGAATAAAATAAATCTCTTATTAAAGACACATTGTGCTTTGAGATTGAAAGAAAGTTGCCGCAACAAATATGACCTTCCAATAAACGTTATTAAACGTATCAGAATCAAATAATCATAATCAATTCGAAACTGACATTCATTGTACATTTAAAGATGGTTCGTCTGACATCAGATAAAAAAGATATTTATTAAAGCATCTAATAGACAAATTAATAGGTTTCGTTTTAAAATAAATAATTGTATTTTGATTATGTTACTTTTAGTACGTAACAAGTTTAGTACGTAAGGGATATTGATAACGAATATACTAAGTAAGAAGCTAACTGGAAATTTCTGTTGTTACGTGTAGGACAATTTTTGTTAGTGATTTTCTGGGTGGTGGTAGTTGAATGTTGGCAATACTGCTTGAAAGGAATGACAGTTGACACTATTCGTTCATTTTTTTTGTAAAAAATTATTTCAGTCAGAAAACTCAGAAATTTCAGTTGTCATGTCATGTTTCTCATTGATAGTTGTGTCTTCTTGCGTTAATTTTATTTAAAAAAGTTTATTGTTTCGTTAGGATATTCGTGTAATATGTAAACAATATAATTTGTGTTATAAAATAAAGAATCTCACGTACTTTATGACAGTTCGAAGATTAATATTTATTGACGTGATAAGAAAACGAATATTGGACCATTTGACCTTATCAGTCGAAGTATAGTACATCGATTTAGGTTTCTATTAGTTGATTTGATACAACATGTCTTCGCTACTACCACTATTCCTAAAGGGAAAAGTTGTGAAAGGTTTTGGAAGAGGTTCCAAAGATCTAGGGTGTCCCACTGGTAAGACTATATTACTCTGAATAATTTTCAATAAATAG
>DWPV01007117.1:0-10941 GCA_018251915.1 Urbanus proteus proteus
ATATATCTTAAAGTTGCCATTACATTGTATTTTAAAAATTGCATGCTCACCGTAGGTTCTGGGTATTCCGTGTACAAGGTAAATATTAAAAAGAATTGCAAAAACAACACGCGCACTAAGTCCAATCATTTTAATTATTTAGATGCTGGTAAGTATATGCAGTAACGAAAGTATTCGGACTAATTCGTGAGCAGAACTGGTATGTTTGTGGAGAGTTTTCCTTTATATTGCAATCCCTCGGTACTTCCCTAGAAGTATTGATAAACAATTAAAACGTGGAGCTACGTTATCCATCTTTAATGTCAAAATATACTAATCGCAGAGGACAAGGGATTATGACGTGCCTACCTACTCAAATAAGAGGTATTTGATTGCAGCATTATTTACAGTAAATGTGTGACGGAAGTTATTATTTTCCACTAATAAAACTATTACGGGATTCGTTCTAAGTAAATATAAAATAAGATTTTTTTGTAGATTTATAAAGTTGGTAGAAAACTATGAATGTAGTTCGACTCCGGCGGAACCACCACCACATCTATTTTTGCCTTATAACGTCAGTGTTAAGCGCGGCGGTCTGAAGGGTGAAGGAGACATACTTATGTATCAGAGGCGTTCCAGCTCAGTCCCCAGGGGTAGCAACGCATCTGTGGTCAACCTCAGGTAGGACCTTAATTTTATCTGGGGTTGATTACAGATGTCCATGAGCGGCAGTAACCACTTACCATCAGTTGACTGCATGCTCGTTTGCTATTTCGATCATATAAAAAAATCTGTTTTCACTATATATTAATAAATCGTTTAACCCAATCTTTGGGAAGAACCTGAGAATTAGGTAATTTGTAAGTAATCTACAAGTGACATTATTTTTCCTTACAGATTCTAGGAAGTCAATTATATATGACATTGTTTCATGATTTCGTTTCATTAAATTGATCAATTTATTATTTATTACGAGTAAATTATATATCTGCCGAAGTGTGAGGCTAATATGCAATATAGAAAGTACCTATCCGTTCAACCAATTCTACGTTAACATTATTGTGACTGCATCTGTATAGTTATTAAGAGGTTGTAAACAATATTTTATGTAATAAGTAGGTAACTTATTTTTATGACATCTAAAAATTGATATCAGATATTTGCATATGACCGTCAATTTTCTACGAGACTGCTTATGGTTAGGAATTTACAAACGAGCATGCAGTCCATCTGATGGTAAGGGAACTGTCGCCCATGGGCATCTGTTATCAACCCCAGATAATACCACAGTCCTGCCTGAGGTCGGCCAAGATGCGTTGTTCCCTGTGGTCTAAGTTAAAACGCTTCGAATAAGTACCTAGTTTTCCCTTACCACACCCTTCAAACTGCTGTTATAAGGCAGAAATAAGTGTGACGGTAGTGCCGCCGAAGGGCCCTACCACCTTAAATAAATAACGAAATAATCATAGATTAGGATTTTACTTATTCATTATTTATTCGTTGTATAAGTCAGTTGGTAAATATGTCACAGCCTATATGAAACGCTCTAGGTGAGGCCATGTAAAGTAATGTATGTGTGTAATCGCCAGTGACAAGTCTTGTCAGGTGATAAAATGAGTATGGTTCGACCGGGGAGGAACCTAGTACCTTTCTGGCAGATCTTATGTTTCGTTGAAAGGGTGTGGTCGCCGGCTCATTCACGAGAGCGACCGTCTCAGCCCTCAGGGGTAGCAACGCATCTGATGTTGAATTTAATTAAAACTCCTGTTCTATATAACGTTGGTTGCAACTAAGTAGCTGATGCTACGGTAGAGTATCTATTAGGTAACTAGATGTAAGGCGCCGTTCAGTGGGCCGGCTAGGCTATTGTTTCTACAGCTAAATAGGGCTAAGTTAGCTGCAACATCTATACAAATAAATAAAATTGAGTGTTTGTTTATGATTTTAAAATAACAACTATTTACTCAATGCTTACGAAAGTATACGAGATACCTATAACGAAAATGCAATTTTTTGTCTGTCTGTCTGTATGTTTGGCTAAGGTAATCTTTTAAACGGTAGGCTACTATGATTTTTGAAAAGGCATTAGCGCGCTCCACGATCATGCGGGCCTCCTCGCGGCAGAGCGGGATTTCAGTTATGTTTAAATGTATATGTTACATCTTAGATCTTAAGCTATCATCCAGTAAAAGTCCCGTCAAAATTAGTCAAACCGTTTAGAAGATTCTCTCAGCCAAACAGACAGACAGACAAAATATTTTTAAATGCATTTTTGTTATAGATATCGTGTATACTTTCATATGCCTTGAGTAAAAATTTGTTATTGTGAAATCACAAACAGACTCTTCAATTTTATTTATTAGTATAGATATAGATTTTATTTACCTAATGTCAAGTATGTAATGGCTCAATTACGATGTTACGTCTATGTACGTCATCGAAGATAATTCTATTAATTAACAGCTTTACAACTAATCATTATTTCTTTGTATGCGATTCTACTGTATGGTCCTATAAATATTTTCCACTACCGCTATTCACTTTCATACACAAGGTCTTATTTTCTAACTTTACATAAACACAAGATGTATATGCTTTATATTTGTATGTTTTTTGTTTAGTTTATAATGTGCAATAAAGAATATTCTACTGTGGCCTATATCTACATTTTTTATTTACTCTTTATTGACCCTAGTGCCAGGCACAATAAAATCTTCGAATTATTTTGTTTATTTTACACATTCAATAAAACTTTTAGTCCTAAGTAGGTACCTACTTCACGTAAGATAATATTTATAGCAAAAGATTTCTTCGTTGATAATGAAAAAAACCGTAAGTACATACCCTAGGTCAATGAAGTGTAGTTGCAATAATAGCAATTATTAAAGATAATGTGCAATATTGATATCAATAACCTCCATATTAAAAGCAATAAATGATTCATTGACGTAGTGTTTTAAAAGATGGTTGTTGTAATTTTTTTAGAATCAATGTTTCTCAATGTTATTGAAAAAGTATATCTATAGTTACATCTGTGTTACAGTGTTACAGTCTGTTTGTAATTTCAAAATAACATTTTTTTACTTAATGCATATGAATGTATTATTCAATAGTTACCTATGACCTATGACGCAAATTAAAAAAAATGTTTGTCTTTCTGGCTGAAGTACATCTTTTAAATGGCTAGACCGATTTTGACGGGACTTTCACTGTAAGATAGCTGAAGGTCTAAGGCGTAACATAGACTACTTTAATTTTTGAATAGTCCATTAGAGCGCTCCACGCGCATGCGCGCGCCTTCGCGGAAGAGCGGGATGATCTTTATGTTTGAATACGTATTCTTTTTTACTTTTTAAACGCGGGTGAAACCGCGGGGTTCAACTAGTTATAAATATGTAACTACTCCAGTATTGTGAACATAAACATTTTCTGGTAACAAACGGTAACCTACAGCTAAGCTGATGTTAAATGAATACTGACCCATGGAAAATTGCAATTGAGTCCAGATAGGAGCAGAGTCATACTTGAAGCCGACTACACTCGCGTCGTTGCTATCCCTGAGGGCTTTTTAACGCCTTATATAAGTTTACCCTTTAATCCAGAGAACACAGCGACGCTTGACACTGCTGGTATTAGGCAAAAATAGGTGTAACGGTAGAATTTTCTAAGCCAAATCACGAAGTCTTCCTTCACTTTCAAAACAACATATCGTAATAATATTTACTCCTTTTAAATACCTATTCTGTTTCGAAATAGATTTATTTCTCCCATTTGTTTTCTTTATACACAAGATTGGAACAGCAAACGTTAAAGACAAGTTCTTTGAAGAAACTATTGGCTTTTCAGAATAAACTGATCGACTTTCATGTTTGAATAGTACCGGTTTTCTTTAGCAATAGATTCAATATCGTAAAACCGAACTTGCTCATAACTCATTTACGATCTCTTTTGTTAGAATACAAAGGGTATAGGTATATATTGGTAGGTATTTAAAGTTAACAGTTTTTTCCTGTACTAGTTTAAGCCTTTAATTATACAGTATTTCCAACACCTATTGTATCTAATGCGTCTTAAGTGGTCACTGATTCTTATGTTGAATCAATGCTGTGCTAATAACAATAGGACTAAGCGCCTCAGGTAAGATTTTTAAAAGAATTGAGTAGTGAACGTATCCATGAAGTGGTTTAAATTCGTTTTTTTATATGATCGAAGTAGCAAACGATCATGCAGTCCACCTGATGGTAAGTGGCCACTGCCGCTAATGCATATTTGTAATCAACCTTAGATAAGATCAAGTTCCTAGCTGAGGTTGACCACAGATGTATTGCTACCCTGTGATGACTGAGCTGGAACGCCTCTGAGACGTATGTCTACCTTACCTCACCCTTTAGACCAGAACACAGCAGTGCTTTATACTGCTGTTAAAAGGCAGAAATAGGTGTGGCGGTGGTGCCGCCTGAATCGAACTACATAGAGTTCTACCACCTTTAAACTGCTATTACATACAACTTTTTACGTCATATTTCGTGACGTGACACTCATTTTCACCTGAAATACCAAAAGTCCCTAACGAAATACAGCTCCAAATTAAATAACCTATAAATGCAATGCCAGTCACGGCTATTGACTAGTTCCAAAAAGAAATACGCGGTACCACGTATAATACGCTTTCAGCTGGA
The DNA here is from genome assembly GCA_018251915.1 of Urbanus proteus proteus. Lineage (NCBI taxonomy): Eukaryota > Metazoa > Arthropoda > Insecta > Lepidoptera > Hesperiidae > Urbanus > Urbanus proteus. Next base: position 4,662 of record DWPV01007117.1, read on the forward strand.
GAAATGTGCTGAATGCTTTCATTTTGATTTTATTTCCATTGAGATCGTATCGAACGGAAATGGAATAAATTTCATACGCGCTTGCATTTTAAGATTTATTGTGCGAAATAAGCTAATAAAATTGAGAAATATTTTTTTCGTACAATTTTTATCTTTATAATGCTCATCGTTCGAATAAAATATGGGAATTTTCTAAATCGTTAAATTGTATATATTTTTTGTGATTCGAAGTTCTCTTTGCCCTTGATCGCTATCAAAAAACGGTTATATTTTTTTAAGAATAATTTACAATTTTCTTGTCTGAGATTATCCCATTGTCAAAATTTATGATTTTAAACATGTTATACGAATATGTTTTTTTGTTTTATGTTTGCGTCCAACAATCGCACAAGACCTATTAGCTACTTTAGTAAAACTTTATAAAGAAGTCGGGCGAAACACAGCTAAACAGATTAATCTAGAAACATGAGATTTTGTATGACTGTCTCTAACAACGTAAGCACTAAGAAATGATTTTTGGAAAGCATTCCCTTATAATCCAAAACAGGAGATGATGTTACATTCAAACCATGTGAATTGTATCTTTTACTAGACTTCCTACTAGACTTCGCCAGCGTTAAAGGTTATCGCTTATTCAGACTAGTGCAACATAAAGACTGGCATAAACAGATAAACCTTAGAGACATTAATATTTGTGAAGTACCTTGAAAAATTTGCAGTAAGCACACTAGTAAATTGTTACAATTTTTTTAAAAGCATCACCCGAATAGGCCAAAATAGGAGATGAGGACTTGTCATGTATTATTAATGATGACGCTTCAAATAATTTAAAATGTATCTTTGTTGTACAATCGCTGTTGTAACTAGACTTCCTACTTCCTAGATTTCGCCACGAAAGGATACCCCTTGTTCCGACTGCAGCTAATTGAAACTCGACTTCAAGACTGTTATCTTTGGACGTTTTCCAAGTTGAACTGCACTTGTTTTGTAATGGTCTCTCAGTAGAGTAAGCTAATAAGAAAACATGGTCGGAGCGGCTATTTCGTAAGTTATTTGTTGTTTGGGTTAATTTACTAGTAGTTTAAGCTAGATGTCGCATTGGCGAACTCGAAACTGTGTTTGAAGATGACGGAAAACTTTGAGATTTGTCTATCACATCGTCACTTCATTTTTATATTTTGTTCCATGTTAGAAAATGTTATTTTTTAGTTTGAATAGTATAGTATCTCAACTCATTCCAAATTAATCTTTAAAGAGAGCAACATCTGAAATCAGTTTATGGATTAAAGTGAATTGCTTGCCCATTTACTAAATCAATATCTTGAATAATACTTACTTTAAAAATATTGTAAAGAATTGGGCCATTTAATAACGGCAAAACCTAGTAGTTAGCCATCTGTACTGTACAAACTTAACATACTTAAATCCAGATGGCTCTCAGTCACGCAATTTAAATCAAATGATAAATCGATTTCAGAAAGTTGTTTGGAAGAGTAAAATTTGAACCCGTATCTACCGAGAAGCCGATTTTCATACATTCCCCGATTATCACTGTTTATATCTCATATTTTATAACAATGTTATAACCAAGTTACATTAATTGAAACCGCAAGCGAACGACAGCCGCTAAGGCCGGAGATTGCTTTTCTAATTGCTCGAAGCACCACGCCGTGATAATGACGTCATTTGTCTCGATGATAACTGGGCCATCTGTTCTCATTGCTGCTGTCTTATTAAATACTAAATTAAATGTTTAATTTAATGCTAACGTCAAGATTCAAGTAAAGCAACAAGTTGCAACAAGAAAGATACTAATATTGTTAGTCAATATTAGTTGGTAAAGATTTGATATCATTCAACTTTTAATGTTTATCAAAACCCAAAACAGATAGACAGATATCTAAATGATGAGTTTGTCATAGTCATTTAGATATCTGTCTGACCGGGTATCGAACCCGGACCTTATAGCATGTCAGACCGGTATGGTCGTCAAAAAGATGCTGAGCAAAATTGGCCTTGATAAACTGCAATAAAGATGATATCTAAGAAACTGGACTGGTACTTGAGTCTATACACTGTCACTTGGCTGCTAGTCGCAATCCTCTCAATTAAAGACAGCTAATCTTTAAAGTGCTTGAGCGCGTGAATAAGATACGTAAGGTAGGTAGTAGGTTCAGTAATAAAGAAATTGAACTAGGTGTTTTCCGACGCAATGAATTTTGTAATCTCCTTTACTACTAAATATGGTCTTATTTTTTCTATTTTTTTATATGATTGAAGTAGCAGACGAGCATGAAGTCCACCCGAAGGTAAGTGGCCACTGCCGCCCATGGACATCTGTAATCAACCCCAGATAAGATCAAGATCCTACCTGAGGTTGATCACAGATGCGTTGCTGACATACATAATTTGCTACTTCTATACAATAAAAAAAGCTGTCGTTACTTTTTAAGAGAGAGCTGGACAAAAGACAGAAACATGCTTCTCCGTTTCAGTGGTATTTTTACAGACAAAGATTCGCGTTTCAATTATCCACCAGATCCATCCATTAATCTTTTGAAATGTTGTAAATCTAATTTGAATATTCAAAGCAAGGGCATTGAAAGGGTTTTCACTCTTTGTGTACTCTATTCGGCCTTCAGATATCTTTCCTTCTATAGTATAGAAAGAAAAAAATAGAATTGATATTGTTTTTCATTGCATTAACTGTTTATTAGATTGATATAAAATTTTGAGGGCCCTTTATGACGTGAAATTTTCTTTTGCCTCCTCCTAGGAAAAGCAATCTAAATTTATTAAATTACCTTTTAAATAGGTAAACCGATTTTAACGCCACTTTTACATCACAGTAGAAAACTTCATAGGAAATAATTTAAATTTTTATAAGTATTTTATGTATATCCTTATCTAAAAAGCCTTAACAGATAAAATTATTTATTCAGGTAGGTACGACATAGACTACTTAAAAATAAATTTTGTTATTTTTTTCATATTTACTAAGAGTTCGTTCATACCTATTGCTCCCTCACAAAACATAAAACTTGTCTTGTACGTACAAATCTCAATTAAAGACATCTAATTCTACTAGAGCTCCTTGCACGTGATGTGGACACGTTCGGAGAAACAAAGGAAATAAATAATTATATTTTCTTATTCTCCGATCGTGTTTTTAATTTCCACGCAAGAATTCATGGCAACATGCAACATCAACACATTATTAAATGGGAATGTTTAGGTTAGACTGTGACAGGTCACATTGTGAATTGGCAGACCTTTGTGAATCTATGGAGGCCACAAGTATGCAAGCATATGAGCATTACTATTTAAAACGCATATGATAGGTTGAAGAATCAGTTTAGGCAATACTTATTGCCTAAATAAGTTTTTTTTGTAAAGTAATATTTCTTACATAGGTTTTACACAAACTCTTTATAAGTTAGGCATTGTCTTTAAATTAGTCTCTCGAATTAAGTCGCTTCTTACGACAGGCAGGGGATACCGTAGCCCTATTCTGGTCCCGGAACTACAGGGACAATCAAAAAGTATTATGCTAACAATATATTGTCAAATAATATAAACCAGATACTATGTAATACGACGAACCACCGAAAACATAATTATAACATTAGGTACTAACGCTATTACCGCGTTAGTAACTCCACGGAAACTTACGTTTATAAATATTTAAAGCGATCCCATCATTTTACCACATCGCTGTCTCATTATGCTCACCCGAAATTTATGTAGGCTCTGATAAAAGCACCTGATTACTTAGCGAGCTCCTAAAATAATAAGCTTTCTAATAATCTACGACGCCCGGCTGACGAAAAATTCACCTCTGCAAATTTTAATTAAAATTCCTAACGGAGCGCCGTATAACTAACTTGTTATTTTTGATTAGCAGAGCCGGTATACGTTATTTAGCAGGGATATTTAGGTTTATAAATAGCTATTGTGATGTGGTTGTTCATGTTTGAGGGATATCTAATTTTAGTAACCCCTAATCGTTTTCAGGAATATCTTTTTTTGTACCGAAGTAATGCTTTAAAAAATGAGTTTATTCAGATGCTAATTCGCATTACAGAATGTGTATTTAGTGTATCTGTAAGTTCATAATATCTTTATATAAACCTTCAAATATATTACAATGTCTTTCGGTTGAAAAACATACAATCTGATAAATTTGATACAAATTGTGTAGGTCATTATTTTCTTTTCATATGATTTTTTGTAATAGACGTAAACATCGGGCGTGAAGCTCATCTATTTTAGTTATTTTATGCCCTTTGGATGAAATGAACTAAAATCTTAAGCGTAAAGTATATTTTTTATTTTCTATAAGTAATTTTAATAAAAGTAGTAAAAACGTCCCTCAGCTGATGGAGTCATTGCCGTTTAATGAACATTATTATTATTACGGTAACTTAAGTAACAAAATCAATTTTCAAATTATAATTCGGTTTATTTTTTAATAAAATGCATAGCAAGCGTTTGATTAAAAATTAAATCGTTCTTTTCTGCGTAGCTTTTTCATTATTTTACTATTTGTGTTACCTGATAACTCCTAGAGAGGGGACGCTATGCCACGCTTAAATAGGATTCAGATTGCGGAAAACAAAGACAAAGGAAATCTTCTACGATTGTTTTTGAGGCTTGTAAGCTTTTTTGCCTTTACTGGCGCTGGTTTAACTTATTCCATTTATATAGATATTGTTAACTACATAACTAAAATTTATCTTCATCATAGCAAATAGTCTTAAGACATTGTTAGTAATATCTGGGAAACGATTTTTTTAATAGTTTGGCAATCGAGTATCGGCAATCTGATGGTGGCTGCCACTTACAGCCGCCCATCATCAGCTGTACCGAATCTACCCCAGTCAGGCACAGACGCGATGCTATCCTTCAGGACTAAGGTAGTATGCCTCGTATAAGTATGTCTCGCCTACTACACTCTTCAAACTAGACATACCATACATAGACAACCCATTAGAATTAGATTTTCTGTGCGTATAGTTTTTTTCTAGCTTACGTCATATAGGACACTTCTAATTTAATGTAGTGGAGTATCTTTGTTTTGCCAGTGTATTAAAAAACTAAGTAAAGTAACCACGTAAGTAAGTAAAAGTAAGTAACCACAATAAGAGCTACAAGAGTAATAATAATAATAAACAGTAAAAACAATACAAGATCAACCAACCTATTGAAACTAAATAATAAATCTCACGTTACGCAAACAGTTTTCAAGTTTGCCACAATCAGGGCCATCCCGATTTCGAGGTCTTCCAGACTTTCATACCGTTGATGGACATTGAATCTTACTACAATAGCCATAAGATTCATTCTGTTACACAACGGTACTATTTTCTCAACCTCTTTTGATCGCCACTCAAATTATAGTAAAAAAATAATAGTAGGTTTATGTTTATCTTGTAATATTTATTTTATATTATAGAAGTAGCGACGGAGCGTGCAGTCCATCTGATGATTACAATAGTAGTGGTATTAGTAATCGTCCAAAGATTAGATATACCTGACGTTAAGGAACGGGATACCTGATGGAAAATAGTCACGCCTATGGACATTTGCAACACCAGAGGAGTCGCTAATGCATCGCCGGCTTTGAAGGAGAGCTCTTTAATGAAGATGAAGTTTAAAAAGAACTGTTCTATTTTCGTTTCAACTTGATAAATGTAATTGTATTTAATACATTTAATGTTATTATGAAATAGCAACGCATAAAATTTCAATAATCTTAAAATTTAGTAAGTATAGACTATGATAATCATAAAACTTCCTTTAAAGGGGCTGACTGTCTAACTTCTTAGGATCGTTATCTGCTTACTTATCTCTTTGTGCTATGGCAGTAGTAAGTGTAGTCTGGCGCGGATGCTCATTGCTATCATTCGATTTAAGTGATACGAGTCCCGGCGATTCATTATAGACACAATTGAGTCATGTTTATCTGGGTTTGTTTTTATATGAGTGTGTACTTTTCTCTGTAATAAATGTAGGGACTGTAATCTCATGTCATGTATGTATATTATCATGTGAAATCATAGTTGTTTATTGTAAAAATACTAGTGGTATATCGAGGCTATGGAAACTATATATATTATTTAAGGCCTTTCGGGATTGAAAGCCAACATTGGCCTATCTTAACTGGTGTCAATTAATCCACTCCAATGTTCTATAAATTAAACGGTTTCTTATCATCATCACTATACGGTTCTGGTGAATTGCGTTTCTTTTTGCTGAACACCTTCATGAACCTTTATTT
>DWPV01007118.1:0-10939 GCA_018251915.1 Urbanus proteus proteus
TTCCTCTTACACAATACAATTAAAATATTACAGCAAATTACAGTTTTTTTTTTATTTTACACTTATAATTTTATATAATAATTATATTTAATAATAATAAAGCTCTAGCAAGAAAATAATTTAGAAAAATAATAATCCTTGTATATGAAATAGTATATGATAAGTTAAATGTCTAGGCGATTTATGAAAAGTCTGATTCGCAACCGACACTGTCACAACGAAGAGTATGTAGATAGCGGGCTTAACCCACAAATGTGCATTTTTACCATTAAACTCGTTACAAAAGCTTAAATAGTCTAGATAGCATAATTACATTATATTTTAACCGTTTCTTTTTCTTATTAGAGCTTGCAAGTGTTACCAGCTGTGAATTCCTATTATAGTTTGGTGATATATTTATTTTATACAACCGCAACGATAAGAGCACTATTGTTTTTTAAAATGTTTTTTTCACTTCTTATTACATTCTTAATTTATTTTATGTCGCACAAATGTTAATTGGATACGCTGTACATTTTATGATAGTAAGTCAGAAGGGGAATGAAATACATTAACATTTGGTAGTACCTGGTATAATCAAATTTCATTGTAAATGTCAAAATAAGTGGTATTTTAAAACGATTTCACGTCAATAAAATAGGTATTCGTTTTCTGTATTACATTTTAACATCATCCTGGTAAAAAACCTTTTTTAGAACATAAGAAACTTTGTTATAAAATCGCTAATACAATCCGACATCTGACGGACCCTTCATTACCATTAGGTTTAGGAATTTTCCAATAATTAACATCCCGTGACATTGTTGACAAGATTCTCACAGCAAAAACTCCTGAGTAGATTCGAATATAATTAGCTTTTTGTCTGTCATTACATCGTCTTGATCATTATTAATCCTAATTTTCTCTCTTATCACTCTTCAGAACAAGAATGATAGAGTCTAAACCATTAGATTAGACCATCGCTCATCAATAAAAGGGCAAAGTTAACGACTTTTTGAAAGCAATATGGAGACTTTGCATATCCCTTAAGAATTTTCTTCTAACATTATTGTAAAAATATTTCAAATGAAATTGGATTAATTAATAGCTCGATATCAAGCGAACGATGAATGTTGTCTTGTAAAGCAAAATATCGGAAATGAGGTAGGAAAGTCATTTAAATCAAACCTTCGTAAGAGACAAGAAAGGGCTAAGGTTAAGTAGGGTATCCATAGCAATTCAACAGAAGTAATGGACTACTGAAAGGTGGTAGAGCCCTTTGTGATTCCACTCCGGCGGTATCACCGCTACACCTATTTTTGCTTTATAACAACAGAACTGGTGTGTTCTGGTTTGAAGGGTGCGGTAGGGGAAACATACTCATCCGATGCATTCCAAGTTAGTCCTCAGGGGAAGCAACGCTTCTGTGGCCGACCTTAGGTAGGACTGTGATCTTATATGGGGTTGATTAGACATGTCTATGGGTGGCAGTGGCCACTTACGATCTGATGGACTGCATGTTCATTTGCTACTTCTATTATGAATGATTTTTTTTTGAATACGAACATGGATTCGACATACGACTGACGGCAAATACGCACAGCCGATCTCTATTCTCTAAAATCCTCTAATTTCAAATTCTCTAAATTCAGGAAAATCCATGTACATGTGAGATTTATAAGCATCCAATTCATTCCGTGAGTGCAGTCCTATGGGGCCATACGTTCCGCTCCACGGCATCACGAGCAACTCGTAGCTCAGGCCCTGACCGCCCTATAGTACAATGCCATCAAACGTATTGATGTTTTTATCACACCCCATAAAAATTCATTGCTGGACATTTGAATTTATTTTATTTTAATTATTTCAGTAAAATATTAAGTTATTGGGGAGACTTTGTAAATCAGGAAGACAGAAGATTTCATTTGTTGAGAATTAGAACAATCATTTATCAGAGCTATGATGGTTGCAGAAAAGAAAAAATATTATTTGAGATACGATTCAACAATAGAGTATAAAGCTGCTGTGTTCTAGTTTGAAGGATGTAGTGGACATGTAGAGCATTCTCTAACTTAATTCTTACGCCTCTATGAATGCCTTTAGGCAAGACTTATCTTATTTGGAGTTGATTACAGATGTCCATGGGAAGCAGTATCTCGTATCACGTACAAGGTGCACTGCATGCTCGTATGCTATGTCTGAAATGTATACAGGAAAGTGTACAAGTTAGCATATTTCAAGCAAATACAAGAAAATTTTCTATTTACAATCCAATTTCAAAGAAAATTCTACGTTTGCCAAATTCCATGAACAACCGAAACGTGAAAATTTGTTCCAAGTTCTTAATTCAAAGTTGCTCGTTGTTCATTTAGCGCAGTTTTTCGCCGGGACATTGTGAAATATGATAGGGGACTTGCTAACGATTTATCACGTTGTTTTACACCGACACCGAACATGAAGCTTTTTGTAATTAAACCTAACAATAAGGCTGGCTACCTGATAGAAAGTATTCCCGTCAGCAATTGTAATCCAAAGGTTGTATGTTTGGAGGTGAACTCATTTTTGCATGGGAATAGGTACCTCATGACGTTCATTAAATTAGTTCACTTTACAGGTGGTAGAACTCTATGTAGTTGGAATCCGACGGTACCACCGTCACACTTATTTCTGCCTTATAACAGCAGTGTAGCGCTGCTGTGTTCTGGTTTGGTGTTCTGATGTGGTTAGGGAGACATACTTATCAGAGGCGTTCCAACTTAGTCCTCAGGGGTAGCACGTATCTGGGGCCGACCTCAGGTAGGACTGTTATCTTATCTGGGGTTGATTACCGATAATATTTAAAAAGATATACCGATAATATAAAAAATTACCGATAATATTTATAAAAAATATTTAATCAACCACCTATTAATGATATTTATGACATGTCTTAGAAATGAAATAGCCTTAAAACTTGAGATGACATTATAGGCTTCCGTCGTAATTGAATTTTATAACTTGGTAAGCAACCATTAAGCATTTTATGGTGACTTGGAATTCAGTTTGCGTTCTGTAATAAAACTAGATGGATTATGGGCATCAGCATTCTTGTAGCGAGGTGACTGTTGGGCCCAAACAGATTAACCAGCAGTTATGCAAAATACCCTACCCTGCGTTATTAGCGAAATTAAATTTAAATGATTGCCATAATTCTACTTCTAAGTTATGACTTTTATATAACGTTATTCATAATAGAGTCTAATACCTGAACCCTTCAAACCATTGCCTATATGCTGTCTTTTGATCGTTTATTCTTGCTATAACAGTAAATTGCATTAATGGAAACTGATTTAAAAGTTTTGATCTATATATGTATGACAAGCCCTTAAATTCTATATAATTGATTCATATAAACGCCTTTTGTCTTTAGCGTAGTTTACGTAAATTGCAATAAAACAGTCTGCCTCTATAATAATAGAAGCGTAGCATAAACTCCACTGTTAATTGCCAGCTGCACCGCGTCGGCCGCCATTACTGTAAATACTAAATTCACACAATAAAGATCGTTATAACCTCGCCCGCGGGCGCCAGCCCTACCGCCACCAAACGTTCGCAATTCAAATAACTCGCGCCCATTGGTACGACGTAACGAACATCCGCCAATAGCGTAGGTCTATTCAAGTAGGGCTGTCAACAAAAGTAAAAAAACCATTGTTGAATATTATTTATGAAATATCCCGCTCGCTAACAATGTCCGTCGCAGACGCGGCCAGATAAAGGCATTTTTCGAAAAACTTCGCTGAAAAGATTATATGGCCGTCTGTTCAGGGAACCGTAGTGATATAAATTGTAAAGGAATCCAACATATCAGCTCTCGGGACGGCTCCGCGGTATAACAAAGGCCCCGTCAAGTTCCTCGAACCAGAAAATTGCCTAACGGTACCGTGTTAGAATTGCGTACTTATTTCACCTTTTATCTTCCCTTTGAATATATGTTTTGCGTGTGGAAAAAGACTGTTGAATTACGAACAATAAAGTAAATGTCAACAGATTCCTGCTAGCCCAGATAGGTTTCCATTATTAAAAAAGAAGCGTGTAAAACCCAACAGCTTGTAAGTATAGTTCTTAACCAACGACAACTGACAAAGTCAAGACACATCGCAATGTTTTAAGCGGTCTATCAGACACTAGTTGACCTCTAACTCTTGCCACATGTAACAACACAAATTGGAGTGGCGTGGTAAACTACGCTCCAGATCTTACCATTTTAGGGAGAACACCTGTGTCCAGGAATGATATAAAATTCTGCTGGCATTTATTCAAATAAATATGTATTCATTCAAATATAATATTCAAACAAATAAATATTCATTCAAATATATATTACATACGAGATCTAAGATTTCCGAACAGAACGTAGAATTGATTACATATGAGTGGCAACAGCCACAATACCAAATGAATGACCTATCGCTAGCTCTATTACTAATTTACTAATAAATGAAAAAGTATACGAAAAAACTTGTTAGCGAGAACCTATTACTTAAATCTTATATTTAAAATATGATATAAAAAGCCCGCGCCTGTAAAATATCGATTCGATTAACCTCATCACTCCAAGTTGGACAGTTGGGAGGCGGCTTGGCAAATTGGATCCGTCGTCACCTGATTTTAGTCAGGAGTTACCAATTACCGGGCGAAATGGTGTGCGACGGCGGTTAGTTGGAGATGGTTTAATTAAATAATAGCCTCTATTCGTATTCGTTTTTATGTAATAAGTTCTTTCTTTTGTTCTTTGTAACGTATGCATATGCTTTGTTTAACAAAACAAGAGGGCTCCTATGAGCACTCGTTATAGAGGTACCTATAGAGAGAGAGTGCCTGTAGAGCAGTGAAAAAACATGAATGAAACTACACTTATAAGATACCTTCAATAGAAATCTGTAAATTTGGAATCCATATGCCTAAAATGTTTCTGTTTTGATAGGTGCCGTGACCAGCTGTGGACAGTGTAGTCATTAATTGATACATAATAATATAATAAAATTTATGTGTCCCAACGTAAGGATCATAATATCATTATAAATCCAATGTTACCAACATCCATATCATATTTTATTTTTAATCGCCATTACACCTGAGTACACATTTTAATACGATTTAAATAAAGTAACACAGCAATACATACAGCAAAAACAACTATTCGGCTCACGTAACACATAACGCGAGTATCGAATTCATCCGTTCGCCGATAAAAATGTCATGAAAAAGGTCATGTGGGCGGTATCTGCAATAATAAAGAGTAAAACGGCAATATTTTCAATCGTTTCGGTGTAAGGCAACTGTTGCTGGTCCGCGATAAGGCGAACAAAGCACATCCGGCGGACATTTTGTGGAGCCGCCATGTTGTTAACGCCATTTTGTGCTGTTGTCTACCTATGTACCTACCGTTATCGGAGGCCGATTGTCATAAAGTCAGTAATTGTTAAGATTTAACATAACAAGACGTCTAGTGAAATTTATAAAAAATGTTGCTGTTTCCTTTTTATCGACTTTCCCGAAAAAAAGAGGTTTTTGTGTTACTGTGCTACTCAAGTAATGTTTGTTACCTATCACCCCTTCGCGCTCCTTTCAAACTAAACATAGCAGGAATTGGCAAAACTATTATAAAACAGAGCTACGTGTGGTGTCGTACGACGATCGACGGGCGTCGTATCGAACTTATAATCAAACCAACTCAGACGTAGAACAAACAATAAATATGCGGCAGCCATTTCTGTCAATCCGCTGTGGCATCTCCATCTCCTGTCGGCGCTATCTGGTGCCGGTCGATTGTGCTCGCCAACAATGCTAGCAGCTTGCGATGCAATTCAATAGATACATTTTCAAAGGGGTGCTGTCGACCATAGGCAGGTACGCCGTTGTCAGATATTTAATAGTTTCAGTATGAAACTACGGTTTAGTAGATGAAATTAAGAATTTTGTAACATAATAAATGATGATGAAATTTTCCGTCATATGATAGTAACGGCTTCAATATGTTCTTTTAATAAAGAAAGTTTATCATTACTTCATGAATTTCTATTAGGTGTCTTTTACTTATTGTCTTTAATATGTAAATTTGAAGTGATATAATTTAAATACACCTACGTGTAAAAATGGAATGAAAATACTCTGATATTTTGTTACAAAGGTAGCATGGAAATCGAATTTTTCAATTAAAAACCAGCAGTTTCGGATGAGCAGCTCCGTTGAATTTTTCAGGCGATATTTTTTAATCAAATACAGGTACGAACAAAAGCAAACGGCCCTCCGTCCGGCGGGAAGGTCTTTTTGTTTCCATTCGTCACTATGTCGATACAAGTTGCTTTTTCAATTCAACAACGGTTTGAACTGCCGGCTTTCGTGTTCTGCGGAATATTGGACGTCGGCACGCAAATCCTGCATCTAGACGACTTAAGTTACCAATAGTCTGGCATAATAATCTTGATCATGAATCACTACCGTGCCGTTTATGTACATGAGAATTTCTGAATATTTGTTGTTGGAAAATATGATATGACTATATTGCCTTGCACATTCGATTATACGATGTAGTTAAGAATAACGATAAAGTATTGCGAACGAAGAGTGTGACAATGAAGAAAATTTATCTAATAAGTATGTTATGAACTCTACTGTTCTATAATAACTTAAGAAGATATAAATAAGTAATGATTTAATTCGATCTTTTAAAAAAATATTTCTTATAAAGATTTACGCTAAAATATATTCACAAATTTCTTAAAAGCTTCAATCTATTACATTTTCTCAAAAATACATACATACGTAAGTGGCTCACCGCAACATCTGTGCCTCATGCGGTTCCGAGGCGCTCGCGGTCTCGCGGAACCGGGTGTCAAACGCAGGGTGACGGGTGACTGTACGGGTGACGGGTGAAGGGTGACGGGTGTTGTGCGAGTGCGGATGGCGGGTGACGAGACGAAATAATCCAATCTCTAGCAACAGTTGCACCCTGCTCCAGTATAAACTCAATTAGCGCAGGACAGCTTTATTGCATAATAATAAATTGTATGCTATTTTTGCTAAGTCTCTATCCGTATCAATACTAACTCGCCTTACATCAAGCCCTTAGATTCTCACACAAGTTTCTTGTAAGATAAATCTCTTAATATTGTTATAATACAAAGAATCAAACGAATAGAGATAAAATAACTAGATGAAGAGAGATATCAAAAAGATCTACCCCTTTACATCTAAATTATTACGTTGAAGGCGGAATCGCTGTCAAAATATCAATTTGCTTGTAGGCGAGCCGTCGTCAGCGGCGCTGGTGGCGCCGTGACAGATTGCCGCGCTCGTAAACCGTGAGGCGTCTTAATGGCGGCAGGTGGGACGTTACGGGACACGGAAATTAAAATTTGGAGACCTTACTGCCTTCTTATTTCTCTACAAATAATAATAAAGTTCCTAATACTATATTTTATTTGTATCTTTAATTGTAATAATAAGTTCTAATAAATAGGAATATGTTAATTTTCAACCTACAATTTAAACCATACATTTTACTTTATTTCATTATCGCAGAGAAATCTATTTATATTATATGACTAAAATGTTTGACAGTTACCTAAGTATGAAAAATTAAGAGTGGTTTATTGTAGCTAGTAATAAAACTATAATTACAAATATAGCTTTATGGATTACATCACCAAACTCTAGTTATGTGCCATAATATGATTTGATTGTTCGACGATTAAAAGATTCGAATATTGTCGTCGTAATAAAAGTCCCCTCTCCAATAAAATATCAATTTGGCTGTTTATGGCGACACCATTAACGGAAGATATAACAGATTGCATGAGTCATAAATCGTGTCAACGTCATAATGACAGTGAAATTGGGACGAGGGAAATAGGAAGGGACAAAAAAGGAAATGATGTACATGGACATGGGATATTTTTCATGTGAAAATTCAATGTTCTGTGTAACTAAAAAGAAAAAATATGCTTCATTCGACATATTTTTACTCCACTCCTTGTTACGTATTTTTGTATATTAATTTAAATTTTGCAGTATTTCTACCCACAGCTATTTCAATTTCGATTCGAATGTTTGTTTTATATTCCGTGTACACAAATCGAACAACTCTGGAGCCGCGGATCGCTGCAAAACTTTACACCGGTCCATTTGAAACACAATCCAACTCCGCTCCGCGCCGCCAGCGGTTTATCTTTCTCTAATTAGTTTCCTACAACTATTAAACTGGGTTTATTCAGCAGTCGGAACGAAACCCAAACACACGACGTAATTGAGATGACAATGTTTGTTCAAATTAACTAAAGAGCTGCAGGCGTTACAGCTCATGGTTATGACTGGATTTAAACGAACCTGCAGCCGGGTAAGTTGCCAGTTTAATATAACAAGTTTAGATGTTTATTTTAGATTTTCCTTATTAAAATTCAGTATTTTTCCTTTTTATTTCTCGTTCGTACTTCGCAGTTAACTAAGTACTAAAACCAGTGGTAGTCCGGATAATCGACAGCGGATTTTAAAAAACTGCCCTTTGAATTTAAACATCTCCCCCGAAGCTCAATTTGCTCATATCTAATAATAACTTTCTAACGTAACTTTTATTTGATATATGAATCCAAATTTGTATAAAATCCTATTTTGAAGCAGTCATTGTCTGCCAAGGAACGTATTTGACTTTAATTGGAAATATAAGGTAACCGGCTCATATTTAACGAGCCGAAAGGGATTTCAATGGGCCTAATGAGTGCGGGTGTGACCCGAGAACGTTTGTGTTGAATATACCTAAGGCTATAAACTTATGAACCCAACCCTATTTACTTAAACTTAACCTTCTGCTCAAGGGACATTACTAAGGGCGTGCTGGGTAAGATAGCGCCCTACGGCTATTACTCAAGGGAATGTTTAAACAGTCATGGGAAATGAGGCATTGTTTCTAATTGAAATAATTTGATGACTTTCACCATGTTGATACCCTTAGGACTCGCGGAGATACTTGTAGGTCCATCTTTGAACTTTAAATGAAGATAGAACAGAAACTGGCTTAACTGTAGCATAGGTTCATAGATAACTTTACCCATAGATCTACAGTTTAATATTTAAAGACATACCTACTCAACAGGTATACTTCCATCGGTAAACACGTCGATCACATCGATGTATTAGAAAGGAGTAGGTAGGTTAGTAGTAGACCTTAAGATTTAGTCAATCTATTATTAGCTACTTAGCAACTTTCTTTCTCCAATGAAATCACGATAATACTTATCTAATAAAGACAATTGTGTTTTGATTCTCAAACTCGGTATTACCAGCAAATAATACAATATTGTTACGCCTTTCTTAGCAAGAACATTGCAATAAAACCGAACGTCGATCAATATCTATCTGGTCGGATGTAAATCGCCGTGTCACGTAAAATAAAACTAATATCCCGGAAAGCAAACAGCGAGAAAGCTGTCCATTTGACGAGTCATTAGCAGGAAATCCGGCACAGAGGGGGCTAGGGGGGAGGGTGTAGGGGAGGGGGCGCCGCGACGTCGCAACAAGTGGCGCCGGCGGAGGGCGGAACAGATGCGATGATGTAAGCGACGCTGCTAGCCCTTGCCACGTGCGAACTACGATTTACGAGTAAATATTGTACGATATGGATCAACAAGTTTCCCAATAAGATAAACATGAAAGTTACATCATGATAATTATTAGAAACTATGAATAACAAAACCAAAAATTAGACCTTAGTTATGTTGTTGTTCAAAAAATAAGTTTATCGCATAACAGACATAATATATTTGTCGAGATCCAAAATCTAAACAGGTACCATACGAGTTCAGATATCCAAAATGTAAATACGTAACGAGTTCAGACAAACAG
Organism: Urbanus proteus proteus; assembly: GCA_018251915.1. NCBI lineage: Eukaryota > Metazoa > Arthropoda > Insecta > Lepidoptera > Hesperiidae > Urbanus > Urbanus proteus. The sequence goes on from DWPV01007118.1 coordinate 9,862, forward strand.
ATAATTTATCAAACTATGTACCTATTTCAATTTAAAATGATACAGTAGATAACGCTTTTCGTACTTTACTCGTTATAATTATATTTACTTACTTATGTAAGATGCATAATTTCATTCCTTTCACATGGCGCATGTCTCACATCACCCGTGTGTTTGTTCCAGAACGAGGCCGAACCACCCCGGCGCGGTGGTGGACATTAGTGATAATCCTCTGGACGCCAGCAAGGTACGCTTCACATACCGCTCCATTATCTACAAATAATTGCTATATCTTTACATACGCAATATTTGCACATTTCTTTGTATAACATTTTATAGGCACATTGAAGATTACAAAGTTTTGTTGCGTTGTCCTCATTGCGCGGAAATAATTCTCTTGCAGTTTCTTTTCATATTCACAAATAGTGTATAAGTATAATACATTTTAAATAAAAAATGTTTTATAGATCTTTTATTTAGGTTTGTTTTCATGCCATTTAGGTACGTAACAATCAAAATAACTTTCACGTTTGAAGCTCTTTATTAGGGTTGATATTTTACGTTTTATTTACCTTAACCGATTTCTAGATTTTTAAAATTTATTGTTTCAATACATCAGGAAGTTATAAAATTTGCAAACAAATTTACACAAAGGAGCAATCTAAAAAAATCGTTAACCTTATTAACTTTTAGAAACAGTCGTATCAGTAACTTTTTAAGGACCAACACTCGAAATTTAATATAAAAACGAAGTTAAACAATCAACTATGCATATTTGTTTCCCAGCTACTAATCGCATTCGAGAGCGGTCTAATAGTGGTATGGGACTTGCGCGCGCGCGCGGCGGAGTGGCGCGGCTGCCTCGGCACGGGCGGGCCGGGCGACGCCGTGCGCGCCGCCGCCTGGCAGCACGACGGCAAGCTCATGACCGCGCACACGGACGGCGCGCTCGCCACCTGGACCACGCGCGCGCCCAGACCCTCCTCGCTGTCCTACCCACATGGTGAGACATACACAAACCTTTTTTATGTCCCACTGCTGGGCACGGGTCTTCTCCCACAATTGAGAGAGGCTTGGAGCATACTCCACCACGCTGCTC
>DWPV01007119.1:0-10938 GCA_018251915.1 Urbanus proteus proteus
ATTATTTCCTGTGTCGTGGGTGCCATAAGCACACAGAGACGAGTACACAAACACCCAGACCCAGAACAGAAATCTTAACTCATCATTCAGATAGGTATCTGTCTAGCCGGGAATCGAACCCGGGACCCATTGCGCGTCACACCGTTATAGTAACCGCTCCGCCACGGGGGTCGTCAATAATAGTAATCTACCGCCAATTCACAAGGTGTTTTATTTTTTTTATTGCTTCGAAATAGCAAACGAGCATGCAGTCCACCTGATGGTAAGTGACCACTGCTGCCCATGGACATCCATAACCCCAGATAAGATCAAGTTCTACCTAAGGTTGACCAAGAATTGACTAAGAATTTCAGAAATAAGTAGACTCCAAAAAAATTTCAATAAAAACGTTGAACAAATTCTTCTCACCAATGCTAGGGGAGAGAGGGGTGTCTGGGGTATCCTACGATATGACAGTTTGATAAATCTATTAAAAAATTGTCTTGTTGTTGCAACTGTACTTAAGTCTTTATTTTCACAACGAAGGGTAAGCCAGTTCATTACTATTGAGCCCTAGGCGCCATTAATTGCTAAGAATGCGCCATTTGTAATTTAATGATCATTTGAAAAACTTACGACTTTAATTTTTTCTGAAGACTCAATCGACCCATCTGTCGAATATGACGATCAATTTTAGACTTAACTGTAAGATAGTACATTTTGTTTTACATTGAAGTGATAATTGAGGTTGTAAGAAATGATGCAACTATGTCAACTGATGCAATTATGTCATACGACAGTTACCAAAGGTTTTGCTATACCAAAATTTTAGAACGAAAGTTAATAAAAATCGAATTTATAATATACTAGATGATTCCCGCGGTTTCACCAGCGTCTGAAAAGTTAATCAATAATTATGTCTCGAGATTGACACGGCGATAGAACAAAATAAATGTATGCCAAGGGAACCGCACATTTTCCCGGGATAAAAAGTCTATATGTTATACCAGATTAATGTCTCTGTATGCACCAAATTTCATCCAGATCCATTCAGCCGTTCATAAGTTATAGAGTAACAAACATCCATCCATCCTCACAAACTTTCAGCTTTATAATATTAGTAAGATTTGTCTTTGTCCCCCCAGGTGTGCGAGTGTCCACTGTCGTTGCCGGACGGCGTGGACGTGATCCACGCGACGCCGGCGGCCGGCCACCTCAGCTCCGCCTCCATCTACCCCGCCTGCCTCGCGCCCTACATCCTCGCCACCGCCTGCTCGGACAGCACCCTCAGGTATGTGTGGAGTGCGGAGTCCGGTATCGTCGATACTCCCCCAGGCTGCAAGTGTCCTATGTGGCTGTTGGACGACGTGGACACGATCCTGTCGCCGTTTTGCAAACGCCTCGCAATCAATATCATTTGTCCAAAAGAGATCAACTTTTTGCTTTCTCCGATAATTGACGTGCTAGAAGCATGACGGAGCTCAGGAGTTTAAATTTACGCATACTGTCCCAAATTTAAACGATCTGAAAATGAATAACCGCTTTAAGAACATCGAATTATCATTTACATTATTAATATTCACAGATTTTGGAAATGCAACGTCGCCAAGAAAGACAATGGTGAATTCGAGTACACGTGGAAAGAATGGGAAATGATGAACAAAGATCAAGAATCTACTATAGACATTCCAGGTATATTTAGTGTATATTTTATATAGTGTATATTTTATTGAGACTCATGAAACTTTGCTCTACAGTTTATTATCATCTTGTATAATAATACATCTCTCATGTTTCACGTAGGTCAACCGTTGCACATAAGCGCCGCCTACTCCGGGCGTATTGCGTGCGCGTACAAGTGCGGCAGATCGTTCACGCGACCAAAAGGCGGTAGTACGACGAATAACAATTCTAATCCCGACGCACGCTTTGTCAATCTTTGTGTATGTGTGTATGAGTGTGAAAGTTCTGGAGGCGCGGAGTGGTTACTAGAAGACACGATACCGCTGAGGAACGTCAGCTTGCCTCGAGTGGGCGTATGTACTGACACGCAAATAGATTTGTCGTACTTGCACGATACGTCCTTTATGCAGAAGAAACAGAGGCTTACTCAGGTAAGTTTTATGTAGTTTTTGGCAACTATTTGAGCACGAATAAAACTTACGACAATGATCTGTTATGGCATGTGAAGGACAGAAACTTACGAAACTAAGGAACTAATCTCATGTCTATTTTACGTTTTCTTCTGTTTTACATTACAATAGATAAATCTAATATAAATAACATTATGTTGAATAAGAAAATGAGCCATATTATAGTTTAAATTATTTTTCAAGTATAAATTTCATCGGTTCTAGGTCCTCCAAACGTTGTCCTCTGACGAAAGTCGAAACAACCGTAACGGCGAAGGCGACACCGGCAAATCAGCAGGATTACTCGCTGTCCCATCATTCAGCACATTACAATCTTTACGTAGGAGCATCATGGAGAACGGAAACACATGTCCGCTCACTCAGAAACATTTGGTGCAGCTAGACTGGGTGTCGAAGGAAGACGGCTCGCATATATTAACGGTTGCTGTTGGCTCTAGGGTGTTATTGTTTACGCCTGTTTCCAGTGATCTCGCGCAAGCTAATTTAAAGGTTAGTTTAATTGCTTTCATTATCATCAACCAGTATTGTTTATCTTTATGTCAAGAGACTTGTCTCGTTGTATGGTGTAATGCCTAAATCCACCACTCTATATCATTGAAGAAATTGACTAACGCTTGCAAATGTATTATTTACTACTACATAAAAAGATTAAGAGTGTATCTTAAAATATGCACGGTTGCTGTTGCACCATACACGGTCATATTTTGTCTGTATCATTGTGCAATTGTGCATTTGTGTTATTGTGCAAATAAAGCGTGGTTTTTACTAATGTTCCAATAATTTAATTTAAAAAATAAATAAATTTAGTGTAAACCAAGTATGTTTACTTCAGGCGATGAAAGAATCGATAAACAACAACCGTCCAATACTACGTAAAGCCTCGTCGCTGGCAGCACCACTGTTCGTCGAAGAAATTCGTTGGATGCAGTTGCGACGTATCGACCTGAAGACCGCGGATGGGTTGCCACCGTTACCCATGCAGATCTCGTGGGTGCGGGATGGCATCCTCGTGGTGGGCATGGACTCTGAGATGCATGTGTACTCGCAGTGGAAGCCGGAGAACCCGCAGATTACATCCGGACACGCTTCAGGAGTGGTGAGTTATGTACTTAACTAGTATTATTTCTATCTAGTATTGTATTGTAGTATTGATTCTAAAATGTTGATCTACTTGACTGATTGCATTTGCTTTAATATCATAACTATACTTACACTTTAATACCAACGTAACTTAAAAAAGCAGTCTTTTTATTCAAACACCAAACTCAAATAAATGACCCAAATAAATATCACTGGTTTATTACTATATTGTTTCCAACACCAACTGCACTTTTGTGTTATTGTTACAAACATAACATGTAGAAACATTTTATTCTAGATATTTTTATATTGGTATTGATAAATTAAATTGATATTAAATACATAATATTACACTTGACTCAGCTTTTTATAAATATATTACACAAGCGAGGCATTCTACAACTTATAAATATTGAATGCTTTATTCTTAGGAAGTGGAAGAAGGCAGCGAATCTCGCGCTCTTCGTGACGCGGACTTGCGCGTGTCCGCCCCTCATTTACAACGAGTGTCCTCTATCAACCTGCAACTGTTGGAACGGGACGCTAGACGACGAAATAAGACCCAGCCCGATCAACCTCAAGTAAGTGTAAATATAATACTGGGGATGAAGGAATCCTTCCTTTTATATGACTTAACATTATGCAGGCTATGTGAAATTAATTCATTATAACATTTTATTAATACAATAATAATAAAATTAATTAATAAAAGATAATATAATATGTGCTTTCAAAACGCACACCTTTGTTGAAAAAGGCATGGGTAGATTACATGAAAGAAAGATACAACAGGAAGTGCGATTTAGGCGGATCGACACGACTGCCAGTGATTATCATACTCGACGATCTGAAATACTCTTACTTTGAAATAAGGTTCAATTTAAATTGTCATGTCGGTTACTATGGTTACGCGACTCTAATCATTTATCAAAAAAAATTGTACGTTAATGTCACATTTTTAATAGTCAAAAATCTCACGTATTACTATGTATTACATTGTACAGAAGCCATATAATTGATTGTGTATACATGGTTGTCGCAACTACCGATGTTGATAATAGGCAACCAATAAAAATACAAGATTCGTTTTGGTTATAGCGGATTCCATACTAATTGACTCATATGCCCATTCTATCCTATTTCTCTTTTCTGTGGTAGATAACGCCATACAAATTCATATTTTCCTCTTTCACGTACAGCAGTGTATGACAACACCAAGATGCCAAGCCTTCTAGAGAGACAACTGTCAAGTGTCAATGTCAAATCATACCTTTTATAGATTTTGCCGCTAAAGCATGCAAAACTTTTTTCAACAAATTCAAATTAGTAAATATTGATAAGTGCGCGTCAATTCACGAGTATAAGTTCGTAGTAGAATTCAAAATGCGAATTAAATAGATGTTTATTACACCTTTGTGCAAAATGAGTGTTTATTCCTCGCGAGCTAAAACGGGCGGTACCGACGTTTGTAACGAGTGAGGAGGGTGTCGGACAAAGAACGGTTAGTTTGGTTACTTGACCGCCGATCTAAAACCCGTAGATATGTAAGTGGATCTTAAACATTTTTGGAGAGTGAGATTGCTTAACTCACCAACCTCGCCGTACCCACGACTAATGCCGTAAGTAAATTAAATTCGTTTAACTTCAAGTGATCAAATGAGTTACATTATATCTCTGCATATTTGACACAGACTCCTCGTTGTAGTAGTCCACAGTGGGACAACATGTCGAAACATGTTGAAGACTTCCCCGCAATTACAGACAATATAGACATGGGTGTCAGACGTACGTATTTCTTGATATTCGACACCGAATTTTTTTTGGTACCAGGATTTCGTTTCCAATACCAGTTTTTAGGCGGGTCGGTATTTCCAAGTTATTTCCGAGTGACCGTCTGACATCTCTGATTATAGATAGTAACCCTAGCTCAGTGGAATACAATGATTGGTTTCGTGTCAGGAATGTAGGAACAAACTGTATCTGTATATAGTTATCAATATTTAGTTAATTTTTATAGTAGCAAAAAATAGTTTAAGTTATGTAATTTACATACCTATTTTGGAGATGGTAATGAACGCGTTTGAAGTTATTAACCTTTCAACCCCCCCATTGTAATACGAAGGAAGGTTGTCAATTAATTTTGCATTGTTATGCACACATCTCTTATTTTTTTTACCTCTCAACACAAGAAGGTATGTCAAATAATGACAAATAAGGTGGTCTAATTTCTGTAGTAAAGGTGTGGGTGTGACCAATGATGAATGATGATGATGATGAATATGGTGGAAATTATCTTTATTGTAATTTACGTATACCTACATATTAAATTAATAACTCCACACATTTTATTTCTATCGCTTACATCTATACAAATAAATAAAATTAAAGTGTCTGTTTGTGATTTCAAAATAATAATTTTTATAGCACTTTGTGACTTAAGTCCGTACTTTACGCACGCCATCACGCGTGCGAGCGAACTTATGTCACGCGTACTATAAAATAAAATACGATACTAGTGACCTATGTTGCCTATTAGGCACGGCGTTTATCGGTCACCCGTATCGTAATGTACTATTTATTCAACGCATACGAAAGTATACATGATACCTATAACGAAAATGCAATTAAAAAATTTTTTGTCTGTCTGTTTGACTAAGCTAATCTTCTAAACGGCTGGACCGATTTGGACGGGACTTTCACTAACAAATAGCTGAAGATCTAAGGTGTAACATAGGCTACTTTAATTTTCATAAAAAGCATAAGCGCGCGCGCCACGCGTATGTGAGCCCCCTCGCGGGAGCGCGTGTTGTTACCTATGTTTAGATAAGTGTTCCTTTTTACTTTTTAACGCGTGTGAGACCGCAGGGTTCAGTTAGTCAGGAATAAATATGTTAAATTGTTAACATGTGATTATTATTTCTAGCCATTGTTGGACTACATGCCAGACTACGGCCTGTTCGAAGCGTCGCAAATGGCGTGTCCCGTGTTGCCGCAGTACCACCCCAAGCAGTTGATGGAGTTGCTCAATAGTGGCAAAATACGATGGGTTAAAGCTATCCTCGCTCATTTGGTCAGGTAGGAATCTAGCATATATCAAAAAAATCTAGGGTATAGAGAGAAGAAATTAAAAGCTACAGAACTAGGGTTGGTCAAATCTTAGTTTACATCCATCTATAGATGGATGTGGATGGATTCAAACTATAGTTTGAAGTCAAAACTGCTGCAGTCAGCGTAAAGAAAATATAAGCAATTAGAACATTTTATTCAGTTTAGATTCTTTACAGAATTGATTTACGATTAATAATTTGAAATCCAGATGTTTTTTTAATAATTTCGCTTCTTGTCATCTTAATTATATGCATCTATTATTTTTAATGTACTGTAGTATCGATTTTCAATTTATTTTATGACAGAATATTAACATGAATTATTTTTCTAGATGTATAGGAGGGTCCTACACGAGTCGTAGCTCTCAAGGCGACGAAGACAGTTTATCCAGACAGGTAAAATGTTTAACTTATTTAACGAAACAAGATAATCTACTGTACTTTAATATATGAAAACATGTTTCTTCACTATATGAAGCAATTTCAGTTCAAAGAAAAGTGCACTAAGCTAACACAAATGCGTTTAGACTTTCACAGACATTATTAAATTATTAAACTAACAAGTAGACCTCATTTGATTAGAGTTTATTTAAATTAAAATTTATAATATTACTGTTTTAAATAATAGTTATTTAAATTAAAAATATTAATAATGTAATACTAAGTAACGTCTTGTAGATCTCTGTGCATTAATCACGCTTATTTACCAATATGACTAAATCTGTACACGTAAATAAAATTGAAGTGATTTTGCATAAAATTTAATGCTTAGCATATAAGCTTATGTCCACCATGAACAAAGTATGTATTATAAAATATTTTTAATTTTTTTGCAAGTACTAACTTTAGAATGGTTAACTTAACTTGGATGATATAGTATGAAAGATGTTATAATTAAAATTTAAGAACAGTGTATGTGGGCCAGTTTTGGCATAAGCTAATAATTTAGCCACTTAACTCCCCATTTTATTTTGTACACAAACTAAGTGATGTTTCGAGTTTAACATGCAATGCATGAGAGCTAAATGATGAAGTTGTCACGTTCTAATGTATAACCGACACGGATCAGTATATTTATTTTGTATTGAATATAGTATAGACAAATATAATATGTTGAAAGTATTATAAAGAGTATTAAAGAAGTTATTATAGATGTCATTTCAATACAAAATAAAATGATTGTAGGAAATATAATTGACTGTTGCTTAATTTTAATATGCGTCACTATAAAAAAATAAATAAAACTAAAGCTTCCCCACAAAATTAACTTGGCTTCCGATCCGTTCGCGCATAGTACCTATCTATAGCTTAGTTGTAAGACATCGCATAGTGCATGCCTAGCGTGTAGCACGTGGCACGTGTTGCAGCGCGGCTGGTCGCGCTCGCGCACGCTGTCCGTGTCGTTCGCCGCCGGCGCCGCCTCGCCGCTGGACGGCGTCGCTCAGGTAACCACCCACCACCCACCACTCACCATCGTAACCCGGCTTCACACGTGAGTCATTCACCCCCCAGAACGGAACATACACGTAAGTGTTGATGTCGGTTCAACTGACCGCACGCTCCACATTAGCGCAAAGTTACACGGCTTAAAATTAAGTTTAGATATTTAAAAGTCATGTTTCAAATTAATGCCAACGTGCACAGCACATTATGAATGGCTTTATTAAAAGCTTTGAAGGAAATTATTATTCAAATACTGCTAAGTACACGTACAGTTCTTAATCTGTTGTAGAACGAATTTTGGTCAACATTTTGGTGGTTTAATTGGGAAAACCACTGGCAGTACATAAATTCAGTTATATAAAAATTATCTAACTACTGAAGCCCAAAATCATTCATAGATGTATGTAAAAGGAATCAATATTCTTTCTTGTACTATACTTCATCGTTTTTATTGCTGTAAATGTATTGTTTTATTTTGTTCTTTGTTTGCATTTTGGAAATTAAATAAAACAAAATTTGTACATATATAAATGAAAATATGCTTAATATGTATATAAATATGAATAATGCTTAATATTGATATTTTAATTGAAATTAAAGACCTTCTTCACTTTGAAGCCATTTAAAAAAAAATTACACTCATAAATATAGTCCATAACACTATCTCATGTTTTGTTAGCTGCTTAGTTAACTTCTTTAATGATTAATTTGTTAACTATTTGGTTTGTACAGTCACAAATATATATGTATAAGACACTATCATACATTTGCTTAATTTACAAACCTTGCGCAATAAATTGAGACCACCTCCGAAGTTCACTTTAACAATATCTTAGTCGTTTTTTTTATTATTTAATATTTTACAAAGGTTTTAAATGACACCATCTCGTAAATTCTCAAGTTATTGCGCATGGGCACTACATTTTCTGTTATATATAATTATATGTTGAATGTATAGATAACGGAAGACGTACAGCTGGATTATGCTGAACTAACTTCAGTGCCACCACTACCACTCTGGACACTGTTGGTGGCAGATAAGGAGTCCGCCCACCATCCGTCCACTATTCAGGAAGCTAAGGTGAGGTGATGACCAGTCTATTCGAAGGAAATAAAATTTCGCAATACATTTCGTTACAGTAAAATATATAACTGTTTTAACCAAACTGAAGCTGTAACTATACTGTAACAGTAACTAAAACAATTTAACTACATGTAATTGGACATTTTTTTTTCATTACACTTGGTCACACATCACAAATGGTCTTGCCATTACGAACTTTGTTTACGTTAATTAAATTGTCCTAAACAATGAATATTCCTGTTTAAATTTAAGTTCAATAAGTAGAAATATTGTTAATAAGCTCTGAAAAAGAACAGTACGCAATTTTTCAAACTCATATTAAATATTGCAGGACTACAATGAACTGTTTGAAGGGACCATGGAGGTTGAGGAAGACTTAGATGCTCTTTTGCTTGGCGATGAGGAAGCAGTCGATCGCCGGCCCTCCATGCCTGAACGACAACCTTTGTCGCACTTTGGACCTAGACAAGGTAATATAAAATAAATAAAATTTCAATATTTACTTTTTTAAATACTTAAATGTTACTTTAGTAGTTATTGTTATAATTGTCAAAGAAAAATATATTTTGTGAAAGTTTCATATATCTAGCTATTACGGTTTAAGAGATAGAGCCCTGTGACAGACGGACGGACAGACAGCGGAAGCTTAGTAATAGTGTTCTGTTTTTTTCTTTGGGTATGGATTCCTAAAAATTATATAATATAATTGTATGTATTCTAGCAAATAAATCCGATATTCAAAAAATGTATAGTGTATAGAAATATTTGTTTTGCGACAACTTTTAATTCGTCGATTGGCGTTAAATTAAAATCCCCTATTTAAAAAATCTTAGTCTCTTTGGAAGTTAAGTAATTTCTGCGTACAATTCCTTAATTTAAAGACAACAGTTTAACCGGTGAACATACATAACATATTGATGTATAAACATTACCCACGCAGGCCGCATCCTCTCCCGGCTGTTGACGCACACGCACCTGCCGGGGCTGAGCTCGCTGGACCAGATGCACCTGCTGGCGCTGGCGGACACGGTGTCGACGTGCGACGCGGACTTCGCCGAGCGGTTCGCCGCCAACGCCAAGGTGGACGTCGCGGCCGGCGCCGGACAGGAGATGTTGCCTGGTATGCGACTATTATTTGTATTTGTATAGTCCTACTAGACTATAGTATCGGTCTAGTTTAAATACTGTGAATGTTTTTTTTATTGTTGACTTTTTTTTCATTACTTTGAAGGATTATATTACACGAGTCACAATAAAATTATGGATTTGCGTGTCATATATTGGCAAAGTTTTTAATTACAATGATAAAATGTAAATATATTACTTTTTCATTTTAATACGAAAAAGTGTGTGTCATCAATAAGATTAATTAAGTGTAAACATTACTACTCTAAATTATGTTGCTAAATTCATACTGAAATAGGTCCCATAGAACGAGAAAAAGTAAAATTTGTACACAATAATGATATGGATCTTTGACTTATTTATATAGAAGTCAAGTTCTGAAAATCATATGGCACGGATGTTATATTACCTTACACATTAAGATAATTTATAAGTTGATATTGAAATCTAAAGTTAGCAAAACTGTTCGCTCTTCCTCTAGAAATGTTATATCTGGACGTTCATGTCGTCATAATAAATGCCACTGTATTACCACATCGCAGACTCGCTGGACGACTGCGGGCTGCGCTTCCTGCTGGCGATGAAGCACTACGGCTACCTGCTGCGCTGCCTGCCGCTGGCGCAGCGCGCGGCGCTGCAGCGCGCCGGCGTCGGCACCTGCAACCTCGTGTGGGCCTTCCACTCCGAGACGCATCCGCAGCTGCTCGCGCTACTGCCGGGCTATACGAAGGGGCAGCCGAAGTGGTCTACTATGCGGGAATTGGGTAAGTTGACCAAAATATACTTTACACCAAAGATTTTTACCATAGATAGGCCCTGCGCATTAAAAAACTGTTTACGTTTTGCGTAACTGCTGAAAAAAAGACGGCGTAGTGATAGTTACAGTTATTTCGCTCTTGCATTATGTAATTGATATAGTTTGTTCTCTGTCACACGAGCCGCAGTCTAGCGAAAGTATCTAATTAAA
>DWPV01007120.1:0-10937 GCA_018251915.1 Urbanus proteus proteus
GTCTCTCCGACTTCTTAGAACGTCGATACTGAGCAAAGTCGCTTTAATTCCCACGTAACTATCTAGTGCACTAGTTTCTGCAATCAATATTAGAATCTGCTATAGGGTTTATAGAGTGCAGTCTTGAGTACGAATTAAAAGATTTTGAATCTTATCCTAACGCCTTCACGCATTAATGACTAAACCGATCGTTATGAAATTTTGCACACATATTGCCTAATATGGGGGCATATTGCCAATATGCCACACATATTGCCCTTGGCAATTTGTGTGGCTGGAAAAGGACATAGGTAGACTACTTTTCAGCCCGAAAAATGATACTACTCCCGAGGGATAGAAAAGTAACTTGTTTCAGTATAAAAAGGCATATCTATATTTACAACAGAGGAGTCGGTTAATTTCATATTGGAAAATAATTACTCACTGAATACGCGTCGAATGATTATTTGAACTATTCCTAATCACATCATTTTTGTCGCGCTTCTGAGAAATAATCAGCTTTTAAAATGGATTTACGCTATATTTATCCTTTTCAGGTGCACAATACTATACTTTACACACTTTTGAGATTATTAAATGAACATAGATGATGTTCAATTGACTGAGTCACAAGGTAATGTTATTAACTTAAGCAAAATGTTTGTTTCTTATGATTATTTTATTATGTATCTTCCAAAATATTCATTATATTCACGCGTTTTGTAACCAAACAGAATTATGGTATCGGAAATTCAATATTCTCTACAAGCGTATTATTGTTGGTCTCGTGCAAGTCTCTCCAACTTCTTAGAACGTCGATACTGAGCAAAGCTGCTTTAACTCCCTCGTCGTGGAACTATCTAGTGCACTAGTTTCTGCAATCAATACCAAGAGATCTGTTATACGGTATAGTGTTTTGAGATGTTTCCTGGAATTATGCTTCACTTGGTTCAAGGTAAACTTGAGCGGGAGTGAAATAGAATACTTTGGAAGGTTCGTTTTTTGGTTTCTCGTTTGAAAATTATTTTGGATTTTTTTCTGTTTTTATTGCAAATGATCTCCAGCAAAACTACGTCAGTAAATCTGTAACAGTACAGGTGTTTTTTTTATGATAAAGAGAAGTAAACGACCATGCAGTAATTTGACCAAGTAGTAATTGTAAGTGGCCGTGGCCGGTCAAAGATATTGTAATCAACCAACCAACCAAATAAGATAGGAGAGCTGCCTAACCTAACCTATGCTTTTTTACCTCTGATTAAGTTGAAATATTGACACTTATTTTTTCATAACACTCTTCGAATGAGAACGCTTGATGCTGCCATAATTATGAAAAAAATCTAAGACAAGATTAATACATGGTCGTCTGTATTCCGTTTTTGTGTTACGTAACAGAAACTTGTTTAAAATTAAACAATTTCAGAAAACAAAGAAAATAAACACCTTTTTCAAAATCACGGTTACGCAGAACTCGATACACAACTCTGTCAGAGAATGATGTTTTGAAACGGTGTTGTACGGCTTTATGAAGAATAGAATTGAAGAGAATGAAACGGTACGAATGCTTTGTAGTCGAGTTTTCAGTTCTGGAAACTGAGAGGCTTATGAAGCTTGTACCATTGGGTTTTACATTCGTATTTGATAACCTTGATAAACGGGGAATTATAAATTATAAACACACCTTAAAAACAATTAAACCGACTGCTTAAAACCCTTTTTTCAGTTTTAAGGCACTATATTTAAAAAATATATAGCCTATGACAATTGAGAAGAAATGGACATGCATAATTACATAGATACTTCAATACATATTTACATTAAAACATACATATGCTCGAAAAACAATCTTTCGGACGTAGTCGGGTAAAAATATCAATACGAAAATGTATTGTAAAGTTACTAATGTGAGAATTTTATAGTTACTTCATTGGATTGCGTACGTAATTGAGTATCTTACACAAATCCGTTAAATTTAGTAGTGAGGTATGCTTAAATTATCTTGTAATTGGTTTGCTTAATGGTTCAATATTCTGTCTTTCAATCTGCTAGACCGAGGTTCGAATCTTCGCCGCCTTAACAGTTCTGAACAAAAAATACAAAATGTTCTCAAAGGTAAACTTTACTAATTAACAAATTGCCAGCATGGCCAACTATAGCCTAAACTTAAACACATCGAGAACATTATTGCCCGCAGTGGGACAGTGGTTGACAATATGTTGATAGCTTATTCCTTTTTTGACCAAGCTGATATATACGTGAAATAAAAGCTGCCGATCTCTTTTTTCGAATACAACGCACACGGAGAAGTATGAGATCAGGCATACGTGAAAGATCATGCACAGAAAGAGTGCTTGCAGACATTTTTTTATAATAACCGTAACATATAAATTAAACCGAAAACATTTCTTAGCTTGGAAGATTTTATATATTATTGTCATTCCTCCAAGTCTCTTAGTATCTACATCCAGTGAAGGTTCCGTCAAAATCGGTCCAGCCGTTTAGAAGATTAGCTCAGCCAAACAGACAAGCAGACCGACAGACAGACAAAAACATTTAATTGCTTTTTCGTTATTGGTTTCGTATATACCTTCATATGCATTGAGTAAAAATTGTTATTTTTAAATCACAAACAGACAGTTAAATTTTATTTATTTGTATAGATTCGTTGCCACAATCCCTGGGTTATGTTGTATAGCGTATTTACCGATATCACCACCATCGTATGATCATATGAACAGTTAAATTGCGATGTCAATGGAAGTTTCTCTCCTTTTAAGTTTCGTATACGTCCGGCGAGTGTCTATCAAGAGAATACTTGGTCCATACGTCTCGACGTAACAAATAATACTTAAGTACCTATGTAGATTTAAGATTTATCTTGTTACTAGTGACCCGCCCTGGCTTCGCACGGGTGTAATGTTAATACTAAATATACTACAGAAAAACTGATGTTATTATACATATAAACCTTTCTCTTCAATCACTCTATCTATTAAAAAAAACCGCATCAAAATCCCTTGGGTAGTTTTAAAAATTTAAGCATACATAGGGACAGAGAAAGCGACTTTGTTTTATACTATGTAGTGATAAGATATAAAATATTATACTTATTAAAAGAAAGCTATTTAATAACGTATTTCACAATTTTTCGTTCACCGGTAATGCAAGTAATAATTGATATCTATTACTCATATTAATATATTTGAAGATGCAGTTATAAATTTTATTATCGCTGTTTTAGTGGCGTATCTGTAATTCTATTAACTGGAAGTAAGCCACAGTCTCAGCCACAGATGTAGGATCCTACTATCTATCCATGATCTAAGGTCTCAGCATTATAATGTTTCCTACAATTTTTCCTAATGATGATCCTTAACGAAGAAATATTGTAATTATATTTGCTCTGCAACACATATATCTTTTTTTTACCTTATAGTAAAGACTAAGTTATCTTTCATATGATGTGAAACTCATTTAATACGCGTGTTGCTATTTAAAAAGAAATGCTTTGAGATAATAACTTATTTTGATAATATACAGATAGAAGATGTGGTTTCCACCGAGGTCCCTCCGGACACGCTGGCGGAGGAGGAGGAATACGAGAAACAACAAGAACAGCTGCGCCAAGAAGAGGCTCAGTCTTCCAGCCACAGTGAGTAGCTACTAGCCATGACTTTTATACTAATGTTTACAAATCCATATGATGTAATGCTAGGTGCCTTTTTAGGAAAAAATATTATAGTCAGTGATAATTTCTGAATACTATTAAATAATGTTTAGAGATGAATATGTTGTAATGAATTAAATGAATATGTGGTAAATGATTTCGGGGCTTAACCAATTCCTAGTTTCAGGGTTTTTTCAAGCAGAAGGCAATCACGCATTAGAGCGTATTGCATTTCAAGTTTCAATCACTCCTGTTAAAATTTTGCTCGCATAAAAATCAAATAACATAAAATAAAAGCAACGCAAGGGCGCCTTTTGATCATTCTGTTCGTAGGACCTATACTTTATAGCACCAATATTCGCGCTGCTATATTTGGGGCAGAATTCATGTAATAAAAATGCATTCGGGGACCATCAGACATTCAATCTTATTAGTCGCTTAGTAAAAGCTTAAAAGTAGGAACGAATTAATTACGATAATGTGCGTCGTTTGTTACGTTTAATTGTTACGATTAAATTCAGGTTATTTTGGCAGAAACAATAATAACCCAAAAAGTCAGTCAGTATTGAACATAAAGAAATTAGCTTAAAAGCCAATTTTATCTTTGTCAATTTTGAAACTTGATGAAAGTTAAGATAAAAGCAAATTTTCTCTGGTTAATAAGTTATGTGGCGACGTATGGGACAACATGTGCTCATTAGCACTACTCAGTTACGCCATTACTGTCGTTATGTTACGGAAATAGACCTAGACATACGAGCACATTAGAAGTTAAACTCGCCAGTAACAGTTCCGTGTATGGTAATCCTGAAATGTATACTCCATTTTATGGGCCGCTTAAAGTTTTTCTATTATGTTTATATAGATTGAACTAATAATAAATAAAATATAAATATTAGATGTTATATGCACATACAGGCACATATATAATAATCACCTTAATAACGTTTGAATTTACTCTTGAAAATTGCATCTTATTAAAGGACTTTACAGGGAGCGACATGGACTATTGTTTTACAAACAAATCTAGAAATTAAATCTAAATTAAGCATGTAAAAACAATGCATGAGATTTTTGTCGACGAATAGCTCGTATAAAATAAATAGTAACAAAATATTACTATAACAGTATTGCCGTATAATTTGAAAATTATGAACGTATTATTTTATTTCATAGTAAGTAGTTTGGTTTCGTAGGCTTTGGCATTTCAATACATATTGGTTTATGAATAAGTTTCGCAATAATGCTTTATGTTTATTTATCAATTTCACATTTTTAACTCTTGTGCATCCGGATCATAATATTAACTCATATTAACTACTAATTCCTTTAGTATGATTACTACTCATTATGTCATTTTACTAATATATCTAGATGCAAATAATATCCATTATTAGAACTGTATACGCTTGATCCAAAAACTGTGTGCTATTGCTACGTTTTCTCCGATTAAATAGACTGTGTTATATCAAACAAGGATTATGCTGTGACGACGATTTTATAAATCTAAAAATAATTATATTTTGCAGCCAATAATTATTGTACCTACAGCTGACGATTGCTTGAAACAATGATATATTGTAATCTTTATTGCCACATTGAGTCGAATAGAAATTAGTTTTCATACGACACAAAGGAAAAGTCAGTTTAAGAACGATTTTAAAATTAAACTTTGCATTGTTACCTCCACATTTCATTATATATTTTACGAGTTACACATACTCGCAAAATCTATTTTAAACACTGCTCACGGCATTTTTTTTTCATATACATAGTTAATTTAATTCACGAGATACTGAGACAATACAAGTCTGAAAATAGTCTTTGCTAAATGTTTTTTCTTTGTCTGTAAAATGTGTCCGTATACCTATCTAATTATAATAAATATAATATGAAATAAATGGGAAGACAGACAATTAAAAATTACGACTTGAGTAATTAGTAGAGTGACAATAGTAGTAAGCGTAACAACAGCTGGGTATGAAAATTATGTGAAATATTGTATGTAACGCTACTCCCACGCGGCGCCCACTCGTCCGCGCGCTAAACTCGCTTATTTGTGTCATCTGCAGCTGCGTCAGTGCACGTTTAGTATTAATTTAGAATACTCATACTGATAACATGTCCTTCTTAAACTTTCTAGGGCAAATCTTTGCCCAGGGTCACGAACATTTGGGAGGTAAATACAATTTTTATGCTTCCATCTATTAAAACACAACCCTAATACAAGTTAACATAGTTTCTTTTTTAAATGTATTTCTCCAATGTCACGTGTCATTTGGCTCGCGACTGAAGCATTTGTCGGATGATTCGAATTTCTTTTGAATTCGAAATTCTCGTTTGATTCTTAATTTTTTCCTGCTATATGTACACTTTGTAAATTCTAATTAATTAAAATATACCTCCTGTAAATACTCACAGCTATTATCACATCATCCGTTAACTGGTGGGAAAGTATTTCACTATTTGAAGTAAACATTACCTCCCTGTTCTCTAGACGTGTGATACGTTAACAGTAGCAATGTGCATTGGGCAGTGAGTCTAAGCGTGTGGCGCGTGTGTTGCAGTGTGGCTGAAGCTGGCGGTGGGCGGCGCGCTACTGGCCGCCACGCACGCCGTCGTGCGCCGCGCCACGGGCCCGCGCGGTGCGTACTGTACTGTGGGCGCAGCGGCGTTCGTAGCTAGGGGCTGACTTGCTCGTTTATCAGACCCTTATGAAAAATATATTCTTATTGTTATAAAAGGTCGGCGTATGTTCAACGAAGATACCATGAGTAGTTTATACTGGCTAGTCTTTGAAATAATTCGACCAAAACTGAAAGTCGTTAATCTTTTCAAACTTCATTGAGTATGATAATTTTCTTTCTAGAATTTCTAAAGATGCCAATTTTAAATCCTGTCACGGGCGTTATGACTCTAGCTACGACGTTGGACTTTAGTGCGCTCAGCTCGCACTCCGTTAGCACTTGTTATAGTAACAACTACGTGTCAAACTCCCTTGATGCGAAGCACTTTTTTGTGACGCAATACTATGTCCCCAGTTTGAAATACACTTTTATACACACTTGATTACTTAACAATTAACTCTCTTTTGTAAATATTTGACTGAGCACTATTCCGTATAAGCCTCTCTAGCGGGTACAAACTAAGCGCTGATTCCTATTCCGTAACAGATGCGCCTGAAAGTGAACAAGAGGAGCATGCTATTAGGGAAGAAACCCCTTTATCTGATCGACGAATGACCCTCATATCGGAGGAGGCAGCAAAAGCTATATCATTACAAAGTCCTCAGCCAAACATAAATGAAGAGATAGTTCAAAAAACTACATCATTCGTTAAAGCTGTACCTGTCCAGAAACAAGAAAGTGAGGAAATAGAGGAGGAGGTGCAGGTCGACGAAGAAGTTGAAGAAGTAAGTAATAGGGATGTTTTGTTGGGCATATATTCAATACCGATTTATTATTTATAATATCAACTTTCAATCGTTATTCAAATAGGATCCAAAAATACAACAGAAAGATGATCAAAATAAGGAATTGTACAGCGATGAGGATGAGAACGATGCCGATGAAGAAGTGGACGAAGAGGAGGAAATAGAAGAGAAAGTAATACCCAAATCAGTTCAAAAAGTGCCCGCTGTAAAGAAAGAAGAGGAATCAGAACCGGAAGATGTAGCAGAAGACGTAGAGATCATCGACGATGAGCAGATAGAGGAAGAAGTCGACGAGGAAGTGGAAGATGAGGAAGAAATATCAGATGTAGACGATACGGAGTTGCTGAGTCGTTTGGAGGCTAAATACGGCCGCCTGCCGGAGCCGGAGAGGCCGGGACAAAAACACAGTAAACGCGACTCGTTGGCGTGTGTCCGCTTTCTTGTACAAACCGCGTAGCACACGCATGAGATCAGTAACAATTTAACAATCACTGTTGGCATGACTAACAAAATGTGACTGATATTAACTTTTTTTGACGATTTTCTCTTTATGTCGGGTTTATGAGGCCAGTGTTTTATGTCAGTGTTTTAGATTCAGTGGATGGTCTTAACAAGTTTTCTGTAAATCTTAAGAAGTATGGAAATTAAATACTTGTGTACTCCCACATTGCGATTTGTATTTTTTTCTGCAGAAACACTTTTTAGCACATGTCACTCCCTATAAAGTCTTCTATATTTTAGTGAAATCCCCATTAAAATGGATGTTTTTGCTAAATTGACAGACCAAACTAAAGACAATATAATCTATGTTTCTTTTATCTGTTAACGCTTTAAAAGTAAGCTTTGAAAGCATAAATATATAGTAATTTTTTTCTTCATTAAATACTATATTTAAATATCCTGAATTAAAATACTGGCCCCGTGTAAACCTGACATTTGTATCTGTTTGATTATCATGTGCTTACTATTAAAAACGTCTCGCTTCATAACTTATCATAAATAAATAAATAAATATAGATCAGTTCACAATTTTAGCAGTATAAAGGCAACATTTAGTACACATATTAATAGGCAAAAAACATTTTAAATAATTCGTAATATTTTATTTAACGGCAATACTGTGTAACCAATTATAGTACAGTAGGATTAAAAGCTGAATATTTTTCATAACATTTATTATCTGTTATAATACATGATAGTTGGTGTATTATAATATACGCATTGTGTCCGTAGAAGACGGCGGTAACAGCGTAGAGGACGACTGGCCGGGCGAGCCTAGCGAAGCGTTCTGGCGCGAACAGCTTGACAAAGCTGAACAAGACCTCCGCCAAGTAAGTAACTATACTACTTTGACTTAAATCATGAATAATTTAAGACATGAAAAATCATTTGTCAAGTAGTTGATGATATTTTGCTTTTATTTATTAATCAAGTATCGGTGGTAACCTAGTTTTCCCACTGTATTTAGAATACAAACGAATTAAATACTTGTATTGGTGTATTCCTATTTAGTGTTCAATTGTGTGTTACTTACCGAGTGGGCAAGACATTCTGCATGTTTCTAAATCCTCGCTTCGCAATAATTTAAAAAATAAGAATACACCAACTTTTTTAAAATTACCCAACATTATGTCAAGTTTAATGTAATATTTAATTTAAATCAATTTTGAACGAATTCCAGGACTGGCTGGACTAACAATTTTTGCACTTAATTAATCTCTTTCATCCTTGCTCGTTGTGCCATTTTCCCCGCTCGTCCCCGCGGCGCCGGCCGGAGTCGCGCCGCACCCCGCGCCCCCCGGCGCCGCGCCGACGACTAACCCCCAAGTAGTTTACGTTCGATCGTTCAAAATCGAACGTAGCAGACATTCGATCGTTTAAAATCGAATTCAAGTCATTCGATCCTTTAAAATCGAATGTAGGAGCCGTTCGATCGTTCGACGTCGAATGCGAGTTCGATTCGAAATCGAACGTAGTGAATGAGTTTGCGTGTATTGTGTGATTGTTGTGTACTAACGTGCGGAGGGGGCGTTTGGAGCGTGCGAGGAGCGTGCGAGCGCGCCGCAGCTGGCGGGCAGCGGCCGCGCGCGGTACCTGCGGGCGCGGGCGCTCGACATGAGGGCCGAGGCGCAGAGGGACAACCGCGTGCTGGCGCAGGCCATCGCCGCCTACCTCCAGCTCCTCAAGATGAACGAGGGGATCTCCGATGAGAAACTCGTCGAGGTCGCGCTCCGGACCATCGATAGAATAAAATTTAGAGGTCAGTTTAGTTAAATCTTTAATTTGTCCAGTTTTGCGTGATGTTCATTGTAGCAGATAGATTTTCTTTCGGTCATATTTTTTGATTTCCGACTCTCTGTAATTTAGACTACCTTTAGTTTAAGAAAAAAATCCTAATACTAATAAGTAGTGTAATTAGAGTTAACTGTGTTTTATTATTTTTTTAACATATGTGTTACGTTATGTTATAAGAGTATAGATGTATTAATAAAATACGTTATTTGGTTTTCAGGCACCTACTTAAATGCTGAACCTGTGTATAGGTTGTTAATACGCCGATTCCCGAATGATGTGACATATCGAAATAATTTGACTATATCATTTCTAATGGCTAATAGGTATGGTATATTCTTTAAAACTAGTATTTATGTTTTTCTTTGTTTCTAATAAGGTAAAAAGTACAATTTTGTTTGTTGCAGAGCCGATCTGGCTAGTGAAGTGCTGAAAGAAACACTACGTCTATGGCCTAACGACCGCGTAGCCCTGGCACACTACGGCTTTATCTTGAAAACGGAGCACAATAAGCTCGAAGAGGCAGTGACGTACTTCCAGAAAGCGCTGGAGGGGGACGCCGGCGCCGCGAATGAACCTCGATTCTATTACCATCTAGGAGATGCATTACTGATGCTAGGACGGAAAGACGAAGCAGATGCGGTCCACAAACGAGGCGCTGAGCTCGGTCACTTTCTATCGCCCATGCAGCGGTCGTTATACAACGTGCCGCGGTTAAAGAGTCAGCCGTGGTGGGACGTGGCGACCTCGCCGTACGCGAAACTGGCGCGAGAGCTAGAGGAATCCTGGCGAGAGATCCTGAAGGTATTACAATCATGTGGTATTATAAAAAGCATTGTAACCTACATTGTATTTGTAAATAGGCCATTTTTTCGATTCGACCTTGATAATGTGTCACGAAGGTTTTGTGAGATTCGTGCCCACTAAAAACACACCTATTTGCCATCGCTGACCTGGCAGTTCAAGCTCCCACTCTTTCACACCAACCACTCTTGTATTCTATGCCTATCGTAAACGGAGCTCCCACAACAGAGCCTCTTACTATAGGCAAGCGATTGCGTTTCCTTATTCCGCTCCTATAATAGCTTCTGGAGGCTTATATGAATAAAAAAAACTTGTATTCTATGCCTATCGTTAATGGTGCTCCCACTTAGTTGCCTCTTACTATAGATAGGAAAACGCGTTTCCTTATTCCGCTCCTATAATAGCTTCTAGAGGCTTATACGATTATTTAATTCCAGGAAGGCGAGGCGGCGCACGCGCTGTACGAGAAAGAGAAGGAGGGGCTTATGGAGCGCGGCGAGTGGTCGCAGCTGGACGTGTTCGTGCGCGGGCGCGAGGTGGCGGGCCGCTGCGCGCGCGCGCCCGTCACGTGCGCCGTCGTGCGCCGCGAGCCCGCCGCGCGCTGCCGCCGCGGACAGGTGCGGTTACATATATCCTTATTTAAACTGAGTAACTGATATCCGCGGTTTCACCAGCGTTTAATAATAATAATAAATAACGCACACTCATAGCCCCACAGTAGGATTTTCTCCTGTGTCGTGGGTGCCATGGACAACACACAAGACA
>DWPV01007121.1:0-10937 GCA_018251915.1 Urbanus proteus proteus
CTTATTATGCTAAGAAACATTTAGTGGTATGGAACCCTCCATGTGCGAGTTCTACTCTCACTTGGCCGATTATTTAGGGTAATTAGTAATTATATGCGGAAAGAGTTTGAAAAAGAACGTGGTTATTTTGTTAAGTGATATAAGAAGGTGGCAGAGCCCTTTGTAGTACGACTCCGGCGGCACCACCGCCACACCTATACCTGCGTTATAATAGCAGTGTAGCGCTGCTGTCTGGTTTGAAGGGTGTGGATAAGGGAACATACTTATCCGAGGCATTCCAACTTAGTCCTCAGGGGCAGCAACACATCTGTGGCCGACCTCAGGTAGGACTGTGATCTTATCTGGGGTTAATTACATATGTCCATGGGCGGCAGTGGCCACTTGCCATCACCTAACTTATCATCAAATTACCCGTACATTCCGTATGCAAATCATACACAATCCGATCATTCAAATCTATCTAACGACTGATTCCAGATCGACAAACTCCAGAAAGACCTAGCCCGTCTCCGTGACCCTCTGCAAATCCACCTTCCACCTGGATACGGTGAGAAAGACGACGATAAGAGATCCCCTCTCACCAAAATCAAGGACATGTTGGAAGAAACCACGAAGAAAATGAAGATCACGTAATGACTGACCATACTGTACTGGTCTGAAATGTAATTGCAGATTTTGTTAGCATTTTTGACGGTTTTGACTCGGTGTTGATTTTATTGATTGTGTTTGTTATTGTGACTTTTAAGTAAATTGTGGAGTTTGCAATTGGTTAAGTGTCTCTTAAATCGAATTAATTTGTTTTTAAATTAACCAAATTGTGATAATAACTGGTAATTTGATTTCTTTTGTTCACATAAAGTTAATTTATTTATAGCCTGGTCATAGAAGTATAATTTTGTAAAAATAAATAAAAAGAATATGCATATGACCTAATCTGCAATTACATTTTTAGACATTAAGTACGCACTTGTATTATATTCCTCTAGGAATAAAACTTTGTTGAAAATATACGACCGTTGCATTTTTGTTTTGAGAGATTAAGTAATTTTCATAATAATAATATTTGTATGTTTTTAAGATCTTGACGAGTCCTTTGTAATGGGCATAATATTTTGTTACTCTCTATCTTTTCACCATCGACCCACCGCTGGGCTTGTTTCCCACTAGTGGGGATACAACTATAAGTTATAGCCCATTTGACGTAAATAAGGAATATTTTGTTGTTTTTTATCAGTAAGATTTTTAGTCTGTATTCTGACGAAATGAAACAGGAAACATAACCTAAAGCACAAACAAAACCATAGACTTAAGATGTTTCCTACTTGCATAATTAGTCTATGGTCATAACATGTGTTGTTGATAGCCAAAATATTATGTAGTTTTAAAAAATCACGTCCTTATAGTTTGTATTCAGATGTACCCATATTTTCACTTTATATTGCACAATATTTACATTGTTTATCATTTAATGGCCGTTGGCAAAATGTTGTGAGTTTTCATTAATAATTATTCATTACCATTATTGTTTGTATTTTATAAAACTTTTTATTACCTAAGTCTGTTTTAAAATATTATTTATTTTATTTAGTTCTGAACGCATCGTAGCATTTTTAGTAAAAATAAGTAAACAAAAAACGGTAAGTTACACATCGATTTAGAAATATTTTTAATGTATTTTTAGTGTATCATTTTAGAAAAAATCTTGACTTTAGACAAATTTTATAGAATATTTTTTTAGTATTCAAATTTTTTCACGCTCAGAATATGTTTCCTATAAATGTAAGACAAATTTTATTTTTATTGTAACCTATATTTATCAAAGAACACTAACATCGGATCATATGATTATTAGTGAAGTGTGCCAATGTGAAGAACCTAATACTGTTGATCTGAAGCCCTAGAAATGAGAAGATTTGATGAAGAGTTTACTAAAACTATGTTATTAATTACTTAATCTAATTTAGTAAAAGAATTAAATGAATTAGATAGGTGAAATGAATGTATAACTTAGACACTTGTCTTCACCGTAAACATATAAGTACGACCGTTCTATAAGTTCGTTGGCTTGAGACCATAAATCTATACTTTAATTGGATACCGTAACTCAAATTAATTAAAATGTGAATCTATCGGCAATATCTCAGGAATTCTCATAATAATAATTTTGATGAATATTAAGTGTAAAACAAATTCAAGAAACTCTGCATGAAGTTATTAATAATTTAGTGGTAATAATTTGCAGCAATGCAATCTGACTGATTTATTGAACCACTGTTAACGGCGAATAGATGAATTTATATCATAGTTTAGCGAAATATATTAGTAATAAATTAACAAATTGTACTAAATCAATTGTCCTTTGGAGGCTAAAATCTTGTCTGACAACTTTTGATCCGTCTGCTCATTTCTAGGGTCGGTAAAGGCAGATAGTCACAGCATAATCTGTAAAGTAGTTAGTAGTTATTTATTCTAGTCTCACTTATGAATTTCAGAACGTTTGCCACACCATTTTAGTTAACTAATGCGTTCCTTATGCTTGCCTTAGTTATTTTGATCTTTGAAAAATGTTAACTAATAAAAACTAACTTGTACTACGTGCAAAGAGAAAATTATTTGAATTTATTTTTTTAATTATAAATATATTGATAAAGTATGTTTGTCTTAACACATTGACCTTTATTGTGACGTGAATGGAAAATAAATAAATAAAATAGTAAACGAAGAGATGTCCACTCAATGTTTTGTTTTCAAAGATCAAACCCTCATTAGTTTGCTTTTGCGTTTAAGCTCAAATATTTAATGTGAATACTTTGAGATTGTAACATGAAAACTAATTTAAAAAAGGTTAAATTTTGATTAAATTCTTCATCAGAAATAAATGGAATATGCAATACAGTTAAATTGCATTTGCAGAAAATGTAACCTAGTGGGTTTTAAAAAATAGCACGACATTCGTAATTAAATATTAAATACATTCAAAATCAAAATCGAACTGAATTTTATGATAATTACTGGAATTTTATAACTCGATAATTATTCGCGCCATTAGTCTGGAGTGGACGCCATTTTAGAATTTCCATGTGTCTATGGCACTTATTATTGCCAACAAAGAAATGTGCTAAAACGAGTTATTTATGAATACAATCTCAAAGTAAGCATTGTTCGTAGATAGTAACTATAATATGTAAAATGTTAAAACAAGTGTTAGATAGTAAAATAAATACGCACTAAATAAATTTTATTTCTATTGTTGGTGCTTGAATTCGCGCGAAGATTATTTACATTTATTCATATAATACATATTTTATATAAACTTATGCTATGCTGATTTGATGCGTTATGTTAAATTTGTTCTTAATTAAATATATTATATTCTTAAACTGAACAGTTTTTCAGTAACTAACATGTTTATACAGTACTAATTAAACCTCAAAAATGCAATTTTAATTTGCAGGTCCTACATTGCCATTACAAATATGAACTTATTTTTCGGACGATATTTTTATTATATGATGTAAAAACGGCTAATATATTAATTTATGATTTATAATGTAACATTGACTTTAACAGTTAAAGTTAGAATTTAGGCTTTATGTTCAAAGCGAGATTCTTGTTTTTTTTTAACTACTTCATGCACTTAATTGGCGTTCTTAATCTTTTTAGTTTTACAAACGTATAATTAGTAGGATATTTCTGAGTTATATTTTCTAATTTTTATCTAAAATGTTGTTCACAAAAACTAGGTTATAGAATATAAAACTGTTAGTGTATAACTGGTCTAATCTAAAGTGTTGTAATATAATCTCATAATATATTCGATATGCATGCTTCGATATTCCTTCATTATTTAGCAAATATATTTGATTAAAAGATATTGGCTAACGTTTTGTTTGCATTAGGATTAAATAGTTAATAAACATGCCGTAGGATAAAATAATGGCTGTGACATAAATGTTAATAAGGCATTTTCAGCCCTTTTTTCAAGTTAAACTACTTTTTTTAATAATCACCATTATGCATAGGTATGCCTCGTAAGCATAGGTGTAAAATGTGTAAATCGTTAAAGCTAAACTTGATTGTATGTCGAAAATTAATGGAACAAAGAGTTACTTTAAAATACGTCATAATTCAGTTATTAATATTAATAACAATTAGTTGTTTAACTATTGTTAATAGTGTTGTTTACTGTTCAATACTGCTTTTACGGAGCATAGAATGAAGATAACAAAAAAATTTGTACTTCAACAACTATTGAAATAAATTGGGAGTAACCCCCGCTTTTGAAAAAGAAGAGTACTTGACATAGAAGCCATAGGTATACATATTTTAATGGGGTGTTCCTATTTTTTTCTAATGTGGAGGAAAAGTAGGAAGACCGTTCTTCCACGTACCACACAGTTCAAAGAATCCATGCTAAAATTGCTATACAAAAATAAGTGGCCGTGGTGTTGGAGTAAAATCGGGAATGGGTCAAGTTATTTAAATGAAACCTAACCAAACCTAATTGTAAATAAATGAATACCCAAGAAAATAATAATACGTATGAAGTACATATACATATTTAAAACAGAAGAATTCAGTTTTGAAATAGAAACAGAAGAAGATGAGATGAGTAAATACGCGAGTTTTTGTACAAACCATTTATATTTTTTTCCTTTTTTCTGTAGTTGTTCATGTATATACTTAGGTTATAAAACATTGCTACTGTTATATAATTATAACGTTATAATAGTATAACGTTATATATTATGACGTTATTTTAAGGAATAAGTGAATAGGGCCTTAAGTATGTTGTCTTCATTCTTGTATACATCTTTTACTACAAATATAATATATTAGTGCACGCACATATAATAATTCGCTCAAAAGCTTATTCTTGTGATTTGCTAATTTGCCTTTTAGGGACTCTATCCAATGTATTTCTATATAATATAGATTTTATATAAATAAGACATAAGGTTGGAGCAAGGCTTCGGTTGGTGTGTAAAATTATTTACTGTAGTTATGTATTTATTATTATTACTGAAGTTTTTGTTATTAAATTAAATCACTTAAATCAGGTTTCATTGTCAGATTGTGACGCGAATTTTTTGTCATATATAAATATTATTTAAACACACATCTCTCAGCAGGATCTGTATCGACTGTCCATGCTGTTATATTTTTAATGCAGTAAATTTATCTAAATATTTGACAAAGTTGAGATACACATAACTATTCACGTTACCACAAAAATACCAATTATATATTCAATTTGAATTATAGTTAATATTTTGAGGTTAAGTAAAAATATTGAAGTTGAATTTACTACGTTTATTATTCTGTAGTAATATCAATATTTTAAATTTATAGTTTGTAATCTGTTGTAGAAAATTGATGTTGATTGTTTAGTCTGATTTTTTAAATTTTATGTGTATAGTCATAATGCATTTAGTTTAAATAAAATTAATATTTATATCTTCTATTTATATTAATTATAAACTAAAAGCACCTATGTATCAACTAAGCCTATTAATTAATTTATTTTATCTATGCGTAAACTGTTCTAAACTATTGTGAATCTGTAATTGTATTTGTTAATAATAATAATCATCTGTATTCACACTTAAACTTGTAATAATTTATATTAGACCATTGACATATATCTACTAAAGTACTCAAAAATTCAAACAAAAAACGTGTTCCATTTTGAGTATTATACCTTAAAGCTGCTGCAGCGCTAAAACAATACTAATACTATCTAACGTATCCTTTGTAACTGCAGCGCTCGATTTGCTATAATACTCAATAAGGTCATCCGCACAAAGCGTATGAATATAAAATGGCGCGTGATAATCGTTATTTTTGTATAAATTTTCAAATAATGAAATTTAGTAAATTACAGATGAAAAGTTATTTTTGTGAACTTTATCGATTTTTTAAATGATTACTACAGTATTATAATGTCCTAAACCGTGTTTTCGATTAAATAATTTCAAAAGTTCTAGGGGTCAATAGCCGCATGCGGGCAAGTGAGTGACTGAGTGAGTTGAGGCTCAAGAACCGCAGTTGAGTGAGGCATAACAGTGCTTTGCGTTGTCTTCTCTAGTACTTTAGTACATATATCTCAATATATTAGACACGTTTTCAATAATCTCGCATGTAGTTAGGTACGTATTCATAATTCTATTTAGGCCTAATTGTTTAACCACTTACGAACTTTCCTGTTATTCACTAATGAAATTGCCAAATTACCCTTCCAATATATGCATTGTCTTGTTAAATTTGTTACACCCTTTCCAATTTATATATTATGTATACCTTTGCCCCTTCAATATGATGCTCGGCTTGCTGAATAAATATTGATTACCTATAATAATAACAATTGACTTTGAAACTAAATTAATTCTCTCGACTAACTTTGACAACGTTGCCAACTATGAAGAATTGCTTTTGAATTAACGTACTCAACGAATCTGAATTATATATAACCCAGTTATCTCTTTATTACCTGGTACCTGCATGGTACCTGGTACCTGGTACCTATATGGTACCTATCTGCTCTATATATATTCTTATTCTATTATCTCTATTCTTATTCTATTACCTATATTTTTTCCATTCTTAATAAGCATCTTCTTACATACAGTGTTAAATATTTACTACCAGACTTTTCTTTGGATGGCATTGCTTGAGACAATACAAATAAGCATCTATAAGAATCGAGCAACCGTCCATCTTATTGAAGCGGGCAACATAGTTATTAATCGTTAGAAGTGATGGAATGGGAGCAAGGAAGGATCTATGGACCTTAATACACCTATTGCGACCGTAGAAACATTGGGTGATCTTACTAAATTCTTGTATGACATAGATGCCGGTGTTTATATAATCGTAAAGTTACATTTACTAGGGTTATAATTGTAAATAATATTGTTGTAAATTTAAGCTTTCTACATGCACTTTTAGGTACATTAAAATTGTTCGTAATGAATTCGGGAAAATTACCCGATGTTTCTACTGTCCAATAAACATGCAACTCCTTGACAATTACTATTTTGCATTTTGTTAAATTTACAGTCGTGTTCAAATAAATTTCTAAAAAATAGTTCGATGCGTGTTATTTATGGATAAATACAAGAAATATTCTAATATCATACTTTAGATTAATAAATTGAAAATGTGAAATCAAACGCTACCTGGCTTTACAAATCTTTATTTTCTACGTAAATAATTAAACATACTAGAAATAGAATGTGCGTATACGTAAGTGTTGTAAGTCAAGGAATCTATAACTTTTTGTCGTTTTCCAATGCTTCAGACGGAGAAATAGGTTTCGAACCGAACGGGTAGAGATCAATACTTTGTACGTGGGCCCTAACAGACACTCCTGGTGGTATACCGAAATAGTCTTGACCTATGTTCTTAATGATAGTCGTGCCAGGCTTAGTGTGTTGTATATCGAATCCTATAGCATAGTCTGGTGGGCTATTGTCGCCTTTTCCGGCATCATAAATGTTGTCGTCATGATTATTCGATGCCTGCGAGGGTTTTAGCGGAACGTACGGTTTCTTCGTCGGCCTATAAGGTTTGATGGTTGGGCGCCATGGTTTGCCTGCAAGTTGTAATCATTACTAAGTTCTTTGTGCTGTCACGCGGTGCTTGGTGCCGTAGGTGTTGGTGTAATAAAAACCAGGTTGTCGGTGAATAATATTTATTGCGATCAAGCAAAATCTCTATTTATATTCCAAACAAGTGCATACTCGAACCTTACAGTGCATGGATTGAAACTTGTGATCTTGTTTCTTTAATTTTAAATTGGATAATCATCAGTCATTCTTTCAATTACGAAAGAACGTAGACGTTCTTCTCCGAATTGAGAAAGAGTTGTTTATTTGGCATTAAATATTCTTCATCAGTATGAAAGATGTTATTGTCATGAATAACCTTGAGATTTGATGAAAACTGACTGACTTTGTCACTAGAAACAACAAGATCACCAACGTCAATCGATTCCAATCAGCCGTGCTATGCATCACCTGGTCCTTTGGTAGGATTAGGGCTTCCGAAATTTGAGATATCTTCATCAACATAGCCTGCGTCTTCACTTCCTGATTCTTGAGTAAACGTAGGGCCTTGGTTGTATCCTTCGCCAGGTCCTTCGTCAGAACTGCTAACTGGAGCAGATCCTGAACTGCTTCCAGGATTACTGCTGGGTCTATCTGTATCTGATGCTGGGAAAGGTGGAGGTTTTACATGACCAGATGCTGCCGTGCCGTCGGGTCCTGAAAATTTGGATTAGTGCTAAAAGTATTCGAAGCAAACTTCATTCAGACTGTTTTATCGATCAGTATTATTATAGGGTCAAGAGTCATGAAATAAGAGATGGTGATAATACAATACAATATGATGGTTATCTGGACAAATATGAAAAAGAAAAGACATTGACTCCAAATTACCTTGAAGTAGCGTAAGATAATAAATAAGTAAGATTAAAAAATATATATATATTCTAAAATATTAATCGCCAAACATTGACACTGAATGTTAAATGTTAGTTACCTTTAAAAACATCGTCGCTAACAGTCTCATCAGGAGAATACGAAGGCCCTGGTGCGCTGCCACTGGATCCAGCGTTAACAAAGGTGGGATCATAAGCGCTGGGAATAGTTGGGAAGTAAGGAGGAATGAAGGGATCATTGCTGTTCTTCACGATGCGATACCCTATTCCTGGACCAGCTATGTAATGTACCGTTCTGAAAAAAATTACAATCAGAAGTAAATCTTGTTATAATATTTAAGATTGCAAAACTTTTAGTTTTCAGTCCTCTTCTTTATCTTGTAAGTGGCTTCCATTTTAATCAATTGAATTTGTAATAAGTATCTGATAAAACATAAGTATCTTTACTAATTTTGATACTTACAATAGAATAAACACTAGAATATTAAATTTAAAAAGATTTACAGATTCGTACCTTTGCACACCTTTATCGTCCAAGAATGTGTATGATCCTCTAACATTTCCATGGGAGTCACTGCTCTCTGATCTTCTTTGATCTGGTCCAGCTGATATGAATCTATTAAATGTTAAAAAACAAAACTTGTAAGTAGTACATTTATTTAGATTTTTCTACATAATCAAATTGAACATGGATTGAAGCACAAACCTAAAAGTATTGGTAAAATCAGCACTAATAAGTTTTGTCACAAATACCTATATGATCCATCAAGGCCTCTTTGCACAGCAGTACGACCTCTAGGCCTCGCTTCGCCCCTTACCAGCGGGGCGCGGTGGAAAGGTGTTCCAATCACGCCAGGGTTGTCTGGATGGGCGGAAGACACATGGAACCCAGTATCTCGACCAGCTGTATATGTAACATCATGGCGTTCACCGATGTCGTCTACGAATGTGTAATGGCCTGCAAAAAAGCGAGGAGAAAATAAATGTGAAGAATAAAGGTCAATGGTATAATGATTCATAGTTGGTCCAAAATTATTATAGCTTTGGTGTAATTTTAACTATTTAGTCAAATTGACCTGCAAGAAAATAAATTTATGAATATATGAATTTATTTTGATAGGTATGAAAATAAATGATATTCGTAGTTATCCGTTATTAAGGTCATGTATAAAATTGTTGGCATATAAATTAAATGATATGTGGCGTGATGTATGATGTGTTCCTTTACGAATTTTATTATAAGATCAAGAATTACGTGGCCAACTTGCATTAAAAATGAAAGAAGCTTATTTTTTTGTACATTAACAAAATGAATCGCATTAAGGGTCGACAAACATAAAAGAGATGCTGTAACGCAAGCAACAGAAGCAGTTGCGGTATCACAATGCTTTTATGTGTGTTGACCCTAACCTTTCACATCTCCTCTACTGTCAGCATTTTCATTCTTTGAATAGGTTCTAGTTTCAAAATTAAATGCATAGCTGGGATCCTCGTTTGGGTCGAAGAACGGGTCGTCCTTGTTTCCAATATTGCCTCGAGGTCTTTGATCCAAGTCTAACTTCCGATGTACATTTGGACCTTTGGCGCGGAACCTAGAAAAAAATAAATTTAATGTTGAACTATATATTACGTTTAATTGTTAAAAATAACACAAATAATAAAAAAGATATATAATATATGCATATTAATTACTTTTATTTAATACGGATTATAATTATTAATTTACATAATAGGTGTACTACAAGGCATCACATTAGGACCACTCAGGTTCCGCCTTAACTTTTATGGACTTTTTGATACTTACCCTCTTGGTCCAGCAGTATACACTGTTTCCTTGATGGCATCAGTTCCAGGTTCCCTCGCACCAAACCGACCTCCTACTACTCCGTTTGGATTACCTTTTGCTATATGATAGCTACCGCCTCGGTCTTTGTTTGAATATCTGTTAATCACAAAAATATGATCAGTATATTGATTGTCTCGGTCTAATTATTATGAAAAAGTTCTTTTTTAAGAATTACCAACTATAAAGTAAAAACTTAAAAATTCAAAGTTCCATTATTATTATTTTAAAAATAAAAAAATGCGAATGAATTAAAATACAATAAATTGTTACAATCTATATTTAATGAAGAGGAGTGTTTCAGTAAAACTGTATCAAATAATTTTGTGAAATCTATTATTTTATGAACAGTATACTACTATACACATAGTTGAAGGTATAACGATTAAAAAAACTTATTTTTAAAATTAAATTTCATAAAACATAATTTCATAAGAGATAATATGTTTTATATGTCAAAATTATAAAAAATCGAATAATGCTCTTATTGCATTTTAAACATTGATAAGCAACCAAAATAGAAAAAAAAATCATGTATATAGTATTTCACTAAAATGCTTCACTAAAATGTTTTTCAATAAAACTTAAACTTATTTCGAAATAACAACCATTTTTTTAAATCATCGTCGAATAACACTGCTAAATTCACTATAC